>QFEN01003789.1:80915-111982 GCA_003316125.1 Auricularia polytricha
ACATATTTCCTGATCAGGCTGGGATGAGTAGTACGAATGTTGCCGCCGCCACGTATACGTAGTCTCCGGCAAAGGGTTTTGAAGTTACTACATTCCATCCGCGTAAGCCCAGACATCGTGGTTTGCAATGGTACGCCTTAATCATGGTCAGTGATTAGTATACCGGGCTCGTGTCATTGCCTGACCAGCCGCTGCCGGCTGGCTGCGTCAGCATGCCCAAGCGGAGTCACGATGACCTGAAGGGATACTTAAACCCACGTACAACCGGGGGAGGCGAGTCATTCAAGAAACCCAAGTCGTTCACCATTCCCAATCATGAAACTTGTCTTGACAGGTGTCACTGGTGCTGGTATGTTGTCATCTCCAACCATGGACTGATGAGTCCCGAACCTAACACATCTTTACTTATCCACCAGCTGGCATCCAGATCTTCCGTCAAGCAGTATTAGATGCAGCCATCACGAAGATCACGGTACTCTCTCGGCGAGCGCTTCCATCATGGATGGATATCCCCGAAAACGAAAAGACAGAAGTCGTAGTTCTGAAAGACTTCTTGGATTACCCTGGTGATCTCTCTGCTCGTCTGGCAGGGCATGACGCCTGCGTTTGGGCACTGGGGAAGAGTTCAATAGGCTTATCAGACGAGGAGTACACCCGCCTCACATATGACTACACCATGCACTTCGTGAACTCCCTGCAAGAAGCAGGGACGAAAGACAGAGCGGGAGAACCGTTTAGATTTGTTTTTGTTTCAGGGGAGGGCGCAGATCCATCTGGCAAGAGCAATATCAAGTTCGCGAGAATCAAGGTATGCGCCTGTTGCTTGATATGCCCGCATGTATGGGAATACTCACGCTGCTGCCTGCATCTAGGGCATGACTGAAAAAGCTCTCTTTGATCTCCCTCCGTCCTCAAACATCAAAGCATCTGTCATGCGACCTGCTTACTTCTTCCCCTCCAAAGATCACCCATCAGACCGAGAGAACATTCGTTCATCGACAGCAAGGGCTATGGATTGCCTCCTAACGCCCATTATGAAGACCATCCTGCCCTCCATGTACACACCGGTTGAGGACCTCGGGCTTTTCGCTGTAGAGGCAGCCAAGGGTCGATGGTCAAATGAAAACTTATTTCCAAACTCAAAAATGAGGGAGTATATAAAGGCGCTGCGCACTCCAGACAACATTTAGAATACCACCCACACATCATGTCCCACATCACATTACATGGCTTGAGTTTCCTATAGTACACGGATATACATACTTAATGATTTACATCGAGGACTTCGTATTTCGAGTGTCATTGGGAGAGTGACATCTATTGGTCAACTCAAAAGCCGAACCAACGTCTGGCGCTCTGTTCAGTCGCAAGTCTCTTAGCCTAATCAAGGTTAGGACCCCGGACAAATATGACAGCCAGAAACCAAACATTCACCTGCGCCACCATATCTTTACTCCCTTGTTGCAGGGAATCGATCTGTTGCTCAAGGTTTCCCAACATCTCCCTTTGGTCTCCTTTAGCACTGACATCGGAGAAGTGATCGGATGATTGTGTACGTACCCCCTTTCGGCAAGAGCATCATTTAGACGGCTATACACATCGTTGCGAGCGTTTTCCATAGTCTTCATGACACCAGGTCCATCACCGACGGTTGTGCCCTGTAATGTTTGCACAGGATCTGGTGGTGGTATAGGTCTGTCGGGGCCCGCAACTATATCGACGCTCCAGATCAACAATGTCAGGTATTTGAGGGACTTGACGTACGTAGTGCATCAAGCTGTTCTCCAGTCATAATAGGTTTCCCATACCGGAACCATGAGCCCAGGAGCGAAGGGGGACCGACGGACACTGCTTGCGGGTGAGGGGGAATTTCGCGGTGGAAACTTGTCAGATCAACAATTGGGTCATCATAAACACGGCGGGTCTTGAAAAGTGTGCCAAATACGATCTGTTCAAATACGCCCGACTCGTGACATCTCGATCCAATGAAATCCCCTGTTTCATCCACAGACACGACACTGGCGAATGATTAATGAATACTCACTGAGAGTGCGATCGAAATGCAATTTGGTAGAACGTACTTTTCGCATACTTTTGCAAGAGAGAAAGTATGCAGATGCTCAAGATAAGGTAAAGAGTAAACCATGGCTTCTGGTTTGTCGTTGAATGCTACGAGCACATGAGAATCTGAGTTTGTTGTCAGCATTAGTTTGATTGGTAGGCTCGGAGTCCACGAGCTCACTGTTGTTCTCAATCACTTGAACGCATCCAACTTTGTTTTTCTTGCTATTCCATTCTACTTTGGAAATCCTCTCCCCTGAGATATCAAGCACACAACGAGCACCTTTAGCACTTGTTGTCACCCAGAAGCAATGCTCAGGATTTTTATCTCTAGTTTGAAGAGAAGCGGCAAAACGTGAACGATCGGCACGCCAAGTAGTACCTTTCTGTGAATCAATCACGAATGAACCACCTTGCGGGACATTCGGGAGGCCCTCGACCTTGATGATATCCTGTGCAAAATTATATCGCGAGGACTTAGGATCCCGGATGATCTTGAAGACCTGCGTGTTGCCGGACTCATGGATGGCGATCAGCCGCACAGCTAGCTGTGCATCTAGTCATGGGGTCAGATACAATTTTGTTGTGGTATATCAGCACATACCCATGCTGACAGCAGAAACGGTCCATGTCAGAGAGACTATAGGATCCGTATCCTGATGGCGGGCCAGAAGGTTAGACTGCCTTTTCTGACCCTGCGTTCTAAGGAGAGATGGTCCACGCAAATCGATCACTGCGACAGAGCCATCGATGTAACCAATACCAATGAAACCTATTTGCGTTGAGCAACTCATGTAACATTGGGCCCGAAGGAGAGCATACCTATGTCCGACAATGCGCAACATGTCAATGAAACATTACCGCGAGGCAGCATCACGAAGGGATAGTATCTCGTCCCTGGTCGTACATCGACATTGTCTAGCAGGACAAACTCTTTGTTACCTTCTGTTTCCGTGGGAGGACTGACTTGTGCGGTGTTCAATCGATATACCAGGAGGTCGCCTGATTTCAGCAGCACCACACACTCCAAGGATTCGTGGGCTACTTGAACAGTCTCAACTTCTGGGGCACTAGGAAGTGGAAGACAACTGATATCTATAGTGAGGTCATGAATCGCAAAAGGGTAATTCTTCTGGAGGGGAGATGTGCTGGAGCTGATGAGGAGCTGAGGGCTGACGTCGTGGAAACGAACAGTTAAGTCGCGATGACAGGTGATGAGGATTCGGCGAGGATGGCTCTGAAGCGCAGTGTTAATAATCAAGAGTTGTGGGCGTATCAATTGATCAATATACCCTGCAGAGCCTCAGCTCACTGAGTCTTTTATCGTCCATCCATGCAGACCCTCCACCGATTGGTAATTCCGCGTCACCAGGCATGGGTTGCTGTCCCACAAGTAAATCATGCACACCCCGTTGCAGAGTCAGGAGTTGTGCATAAAACACCCCACTAAGCCCACTGTACAATTTTGAAGGAACGTGCATTGGTAGAGATTCACCACTAAGTGTCATATCCTCGAGGGTCGCGGAAAGGTCATGTATAACATGGTTGTGCTCGCTGTTGCTCTGGACGGTTGTTCCCGGCAGCGGAGACGTCAATTTCGGAGGCAGGAACTGTCGAGCCTCAACCATCCGTGAATTAGAGGAGGCTACAGTGAGGAAAAGCAGTGCAATAGGATCCCAGCAACCAGAAAAATACGGATTAGACTTTGGAAAGAGGACGAAGTCGTAAACAGGCGCCGATGACAGATGGTGCGTTGTTTCTAACGGAATCACCGAAAGTCGCATTGCCTTTCGGATAGAAGCGTGAAGCCCAGATTTGGAATCAGATGGAGCAGGAACTTCTGGAGAGTCGAGAGCGGGCATCGTGTGTACAGTCAGCCGGCAAGGGTCGTTACTTCTGTCGCCTCCTAATAAGACGAGGGCAGTTGCTCCTCCTCGAGGATCTGAAGAGTTCGGGAAGCCACACCAAGCGACCCTGTAGATTGGCTGACGTTCTGGCAAAATACTGCCCTTTTCTTCGGAAGGACCCCCGTTTTGGAGAAAGTTTTCAAGCTCCTCTCCGTTTATGACATTAACATCTAAGTCTGTGGCTGTTCGCACCATCAGGGGTTGATCTTCGTCTTCCACCGCCCAAAAGGCGACACAGCCGTCTACATAACCCACGGCGAAGAAATGCCCAGCTGGATGAATAGCCACAGAAGTAACAGAAGGCCACCGGTGTGTGAGCACTTCCTTCGAGATTATGAGTCTACGATAGATTGTGGTTGACAAACACCAACTCACAGATTTGTGATATCCTCCCCCTCCTGGTGCACCAGCAGGGATTACAAGTTCGTACGCCCTTAAAATGTTGCGTGAAGACTGAAAAAGGAATGGTCAGTTCCTCTTGGCCAACATGATAATGTGTTCAGATACACGCCAGGTCGTACAGTACAACTCCCCCTAAAGATTATTTCAGGGATTTGCATTTGATCGTAGAAATGACTGACCACCGAAGGCTATGAATACCAAGTTCAAGTCTCGCGGATGTGCGACCAAATCGACAGGTATATTGCTAAGGCCCAATATTAAGTGAGTTTCAACGGCAACACATCAGTGTTGTTGCACGGACCAACCAGGTAATGCATGCAAGGGATCTACCATACTACTCGCGATCTTGGTCTGAAACATATCCCACAAGTTTGGGATGACATAGGGCGACTTCTTCAGACACACAAGGTCATAGGTTCTGATCTCTCCCGATTGCAGGGCAAGAAAAACCTGGCAAAGAGCAATCTCAGAAATGTCTAAAATACTGTTAATTTTCAATGCCTACATGCGTATGTGAAGGTGACAACAGAACAGCACTTATGTTCAGACGCTGCGGGGTCAGCGGATGTCATTATAACAGCAAATAGTTGCTTGCATACTTGATAGCATGGTCAAATCTTGTCGACTTTGGCGGTTTAGTCAAATCTTTCAAGTTCCAGATATGAAGTCGATCGCGGTCATCTATTGCATGAAGCTTCATAAATTAGGTGAGGGTGACATATTGGTGAACAGCTTACCGACGGAGAGGAGCTTGTCCGTGGAGGCGGCAAGCTGTAAGATCTTGACGGGAAAGCCATCTGGCGTCTGCACTGAACACTCTACGCCAGGACCGCCCAACACGCAAATCAGGCCACTTGCCGTGCCTTGAAGCAAAAAGAGAGCAGCGCTCAAGTTCAGTTCAAAGATGAGTTGAGGTTGAGAGATCTCACCAACAGCCAAGAGACTTAATATGGGGTCGTAAGTCAGCACTCTTGTGTCCAAGAGATAGTCAACGGTGCGCAGCCTGCCGATATCCCAATCGTCAGGATCTCTTTGGCCAGTTGAAAGATCTGCAAGAACGTGTCTCTCTCCGAACATGACTGCTGGTGTGTCTTTCTCGGCGTTGGGGCACTTAAACTTGTTCTATAATCATTCGGAATACTTTCACAGTCAACTTGCTTCGAGATTGGCTAGCAGCAGATAGGCTAGGTGCAGTGATGCGGCAAGAGACAGTTTGAAGGTACTAAGCGGTACTGCTCATGACAACACTTCCAAGTGCAGCGAACGTTCCTCACGCCATCGGTGCATATTCTCGATCGAATAATTCTTCTTGTTTCTAACCACACAAGTATCATATTTAGTACGTTATTTCTGGGCGACAGCGAAAAGTAAACAGTATTCTCAAGGGAATATTCGTAGTAATTGCTAGATGATGGATACTGTGGACTACTGGAACACAGGCATAGAGGTTAACCAAGAGTGTGAGAGGTCATCTATGTAGTACAAATTGATCTGAGGAATAGATGAAGGTCATAAGCATAAATCTGTAATCTGACGTTCAGAAAACTTGCTGCCAAGTCAGATTCCGGTGGCACTCACGTCGTTCAAACAAGAAGGTCATGTATCTTCTTCTGACTTTGATCCAGCATAGCCAGAAATACGTTCAGCGTCTCGCGGCTCGCCTGCAAAAAATCTTGCTCTACCTGCGCCTGCTCTCTGACAGAGGCCCATTCCACTTTAATCTGACGAGCGAGGGAACATACTTCCCATTTTTGCTGCTTCTGGCTGAGCAAATCTGCCCACGACGCAGCAGCCTCTTCCTGTCCGCGTGCAAAAGCAGCGGTAGATGCCTGCTCGCCATGAGTTTCTGCGTAGCGCAACTGGTCCTGCAGGGATGCGGTGAAGGCAGAGCGCTCCTCGTCCAGCCTTTCTCTTGCCTCAACGCTAATATGAAGCTGTTGCTCCAAGAAGGAGACTTGCTTCGCGAGTTCTTCAGTCTCCTGAATGCGAGAATTTGTCGCGGCGTGCAGCTGTTCCTCCAGCACCTGCAGGCGAACAAGGCGTTCCTTTGCCGTGTTCTCAGCAGATGCCACTTGTAAACGAAGTAGAGTGACCGTGCCTGAGTCCATAGGAGCGGGAAGCTCCGTGGACGTATCGAACACCTGGTTAAAGTGGTGCGCTGCGGGCGAAGGCGTAACATCCGGTAATAAAACCTGAGATATTGACCCAAAGCCACCCGGTGATGGTAGAGCAGATAGACAGGGACTTTCAGGGACTTCAAGTCCGAGCACACTAACGTTCGGTGAGGGGCCAGCTGGCGTGAAGGGCGCCTGAATCTCTGAAAGTAATTTCTCTACCTCTTCCTGTGCAATTATCTGTGATCCGTCATGCGCCAATTGTTCCCACGACATTATCGAGCCACGATTTGCACCATTGGCCTTGGGAGGGCGGAGGTTAGGTGAGCCCTGTGATGTCGGGGGCACAGGCGATAGGTAGGAAAGATTCGCGCGTGTAGGAAGGGATCGAGGACGCGAGGGCGTTTGAAGTTCTGACTCATTATGTTGAGGTCGAACAGCCCGAATCCTGGGAATCGCAGGTGTCGGTGCCCCAAGAGGAGCGGCAGGGGCGAGAAGAAGTTCCACATCGTCAACTTCAATGGAGTCTTCGCTGTCTTCCTCCGCAAGCTGCGACAGTGGCGTGGGTGTTGTATTTCTGCCAAAGGTTGCAGTAGCATGTTGACGAGAGTGATGAGCAAGGGGTGACTCTGGTGCAGGACGACCGGTAGAACGCAGAGGGCTTGGTGCTTGATTATTTTTTGAGTGTCCGAACCCAAAGCCACTCTTAGAGGGTGTCTGAGGTGAACTCTGTGAGCAGACAGAGCTACGAGACGATGAAGACGACGGAGGCCGTGCAACGTTTGACCTGGACGCAGACGATGTAGCGGTCGTCTTGATGCTTTTAGCTGGACGTGCGGAATCTACCTTAGCAGGCGAGGCTTTCTTCGGCGTCGATAACTTGCCGATCTTGGAAGGGGTTGTAGGAGGCGTAAGGTTAGGCAAGTTAACCTTCACCGTAAGTGCTCTATGAGGGAGAGGACTGATGGGCCTCTTAGGCCTCTTCTGCTCGTGGTTGTCTTTGCAAGAGGGGCTATGGACCTTGTCCTCTTCCTCTGATGAGCTCAGCCGCCTGCGAGTGCCGGCACGAGCAGGAGAAACAGGTTTCTTGGGTAGAACAGACTCTATGAGAGTGGACTTGGGCCGATATTTCGGCAATGCGGATGATGTGGGTGCAGGAGCAGTCCTTGGACGCAGCGTAGATGAACGCTTGATGGAAGGACTGACACCGACAGCGTCTAGTACCTTTAGCCCCATGTCGTCACAAACTGGAGCAGGTTTGAGGAGACCAGACTGTCTCCTGATACTGCGTGTGATGGTCTTGGTGGACAGAGAAGCGTCCTCCTTGGCGTGCCCCGGAGTTGGGGACTTTGACTTTGAGGATGCGGTGGCGTTAGCTTGGGGGATTGCGCTGGAGTTCATGAGTGCGATGGCACTTAGGCGTCTTGAAGAGTCCTTGGACTTCTTCAGGGCTTTCTCATTAGGTTTTTCGCGGTCGCGGGACTCCTTGTTGATTACATCCGCTAAGGCTTTTCCTACTGACGTGAAATTGAGTGAATGTCGAATGGAACTTCGAGTGGTTGGTTTAGAAGGCCGTGATGGCTGACTGCTCGTGTCTGGTGACATTAGGGGAATTGGAGATTCGTTATGATCTGCACTGTGAATATATGGTTGTATAGGCTGGGCTGACAGTTTGCCTAGCCTATTCTTTCGAACTGAACCATTCGGACGCGTGTGGTTATGTTTGCATCAGTGGGTCCAAATTTATTGCCCCCTGTCCACTCAAATTTATTACTCTACATTACCACATAAATCTCCCGACTCCCCCTCGTTCTTTGTACAAGAACACATACGTCGTCGCAATATTTATTGTCGCGTACCAAAGGCCCTCAACAAAAACACCGTACGGTCGCACATCCACAACCTGAGTCCTGAGCAAGACATATGGCACCAGGAAGTACCGCGGTTCCAGGAGTGGTGTAGGCAGCAATGTGGGCAAAATTAAAACGGGCAGGACCAACGTCTGCAATAGCGATTGATCATGGGCTGATGTATGACGTCCAGGGTTAACGACATCGATTTCTTCTGGAATCTATAAAACGACTCACCAACACGAATCCACCACGCCCAGGCGCACGCTTGGTACCCTGGAATAAATAGGTAAGGTACTGCCGCATGCAGCATGAATACTCGACGCCAGATATAGAAGGTATAATGACGGTTATCAGACAGGAGGAACGGGTGATGAATACTACGAATGAGTAGATCCGTCAAGGTTAGGTTAGTTATCAGCCAGTAACGAGATGCTCACGTGAAACGCTGGACAGTAACCCCCATGAAGATCGATGTGATGACCGTCAGAAGCGTTCTCCTGCGGCATGCAATCCATATCAGAATCCACGCGCCTATTCATAATTAACTCGAGCACCTTTTACCCCCAAACATGCGCGAAATGACCTCGGTGGCAACTTTCACTGGGCCGCCTTCACCACAAAGCACGGCAGGCCACCCAATCATTGTTGCGAACGCAATGAAGTAGTACAGTTGTGGTACATGGAATGAAGGAACGTGATTGGATTTGTCGCCTATACATAACACATTCGTTGGTGGATATCTCGATAATTATGCCCGAGAAACACGCACCGAGCACGATGCCACCATTCCAAATCACAAATGCAGCAAAAAGTGCGAGAACCACTGCATATGGAACAAATGCGGAGAGTAACTCTGGCAGTACTTTTGGGGCACTCATGATCGATCGAAGAAAGTCACCTGAAAATCGCGATATGAACACCATGGACACAGACACTGCAACCCTGGCGTGACTGACCTGGCCCAGCGTCCAAGGCGGGGGGATCATGTAGTGTGGGGTGTCCGCGTTTGAATCGCAAACGCATGAGCTGGCTCGTTGCATACGCGTACGGTACCCATATAACATTGTTTTGGCGGAAGAGGCAACTCACAATTCCTAGCTAGAAACATTCCTGTGATTGTGAGCATGCATTACATAGAGCAGACTAAATCACGTACCAAACCAGCAAGCCAGTGTTTGTTCTGCGCTGCAGTAACTACGACACACAAAACAGAAACAAGGCTTGGAACCTCTGTATAATATAGGAAACCGAAAAACCACGCTATTGGAAAGGTAGACAGAACAAGTGCCTCGATCGAGGGTGCCAATGTTGGTGGAGGACGACGTCGCTGATGGAACCCCAGCAATCGCGTGAGGACAAGCGGTAGCACGAAGAGGGTAAGGGTAGTGGTGAGACGTAGCAAAGCAAGGTTGCATTTGAACATAAAGACCCGGTGGAGTAACACGCTGAGCAGGTATCTGCGACATAATCAAATTGTCATGAGGAACAGTAGGTACTTGTGAGCGACGTACAGTCCGGGCGGTGTGGTAATTTTTGGGTCCCAAGTTGACCATTCACCCCTGCAGTAAGCCAATGCCTGCGGTACATGGAAAGGCTCATCCTAGATTATCATCATGAAGGTGAATCCGGTGAGTGGCTAAAGAATTGGATATAGTCACCATGTATGGCTCAGTAACCACGGCATTGAACTCCTTCAAAACGGCCACTGCAACACCGCAGTAGACTAAGTATAATATTGTCGTGTCCGAAGACATGGCTTGCACAGGGAATATACGACAAGCAGCGTGTGGACAGAGTCCGGAAAGTTAGCTAACAGGTGCTCGCGGGCGCAATCAGACGGTCTCGAGCTGAGTCTGACCGTGACGTTAGACATCCACCTTGTTTCAAGTTACCACCACGAAGTCGCATCATAGTATGGTTTCAAGCAATATCCTAGATCTAATGCATACAATTAACATACTATGGTTGCACTCAAGCCTGCCAGTCCTCATTCCGGATTGTCATGCCACAATCTATTAAACACTAGGCAGTTCAAGGCCTTCCAGCGCAGGAATCGGTCTCTCTGCCTGCGGGGTGATACGTGCACCGTGACGGCGTTCATTCGAACCCCCGTAGTCAACGATAGCAGACTGATGAATCGTGATTGATGTAAGTCCAGCAACCCATGCCGTTCATATGTTAGACTTACATGCGCAGTGACACGGTTGTCCCACAGCACGACGGTGCCAGGCTGCCATTTCACTCGGGCTTGGAGATCTCCGCTCTTATCAACATGGTCGTAAAGGAACTTCAAGATAGTCTCTGATCGCAGGCATATTCAGTGTCCCAGTCGAGATTCCTCGCAGTGATCAAACGCACCAGATTCCTCACGCTTCAGGCCAACAATACGCGTCGTGAACTGACGGTTGACATACAATGCTTCCTCTCCAGTGACTGGGTGACGCCGCACGAGTGGGTGGATGTGCTCCACTGGCTCACGTCTCACGATGCCGCCACGCTTGCCTGAGCGCGAAAATTGAGCCTGCTCGACCCCTGAGTGTACTGCGCTGAGCGTGCGCAGGAAGGCGACAAACGATGGCGAGAGCTTCTTTAGAGTCGATATTTGGGACGTGAACAATGTGTCACCGCCTGTCGTTGGCTGCGAGAGGAGGAAGAAGGTTGTGAGCCCGGGAGGCTGCAGCTCGTACGAGACGTCGGAGTGCCAGACAGTCGACGTGATACTGTCCTCCCTTTCAAAGTTGAAGGAAGACTTTGCATCCCTGAAGCTCACATTTAGTGAGTATCAATTAGGTAAGCTTGCACCACTCACTTGTAGACAAGGTGAACTTGCGGGTAACCCTTGGGATGCCCAGACGTAGGATGAATGTGCAGCCTGGAAGACAAATTAGTCAGTGATCGTTCTAACAGTGATACCAATGAAAATTTGACGTGTAGTGCAGCAGGAGCACTTGCCCAATTGAGCGGACAAAGAAAAAGCACGACAAACCTTCCAAAGTGCCGTCCCCATTCTAGGTACGAATCAGCCCCTCTATCGATAAACTCGTGCTGGCCCCTGAAAACCATTAGTCCCCTTCTCGCAACCTTGCAGACAATAAGCCACGATAGTCATATCACGGAAATTGGCATACTTCGAGCGCAAGTTGATCTCTCCCATCACTATCAAGGGTAGCGAGGTTCACACCATGGACCTCTGTGCCCAGATTAGGCGTCAGTTCGACCACGTTGGTCGCATTCTTAAGGAATGCACGGGGATCTGCGTGCTTGAGAGCACGGAAACCTGGATCTTCGTGTTTGAAGGGTGCGAGAGCGGGGTACTGCTCAGGTGAGAAATGGGGAAGCAAATCAGCATAGTGGTATGGCTCTGTCTTTTGCTCTTTGTTCCCTCCGTGGAGGTTGAGTGTTGACAGGGTCTGCGAGACTTCAGTAACTGTTTCAACAACGGACATGCTGCTGGCAATGCACTCTATGTTCAGTGACAGTGAGGTGAGAACGATGTATGAGACTGTAATTTGATTTTGTAGTTCCGGTCCTTATTCGCAATGTTGTCGCAATTGACGGCGCGTGATGTCTTGTATTTTTGGTGTTAGGAACTGAGGAAGGCCATTCTGCAGATACGTGACCAGGTGACCGGGCATGTAGACACGCGACTTAAATCGATGGCTAGCCCAGATCAGAGCCACCATAATAGATACCTTTGTTCCATTGGGCAGACTGGCCAGAAATGCCTAATCTTAGAGCGAGACTTACCAATGAATCACGTGATCGTACCTTTTAGCCGCTCTACGCGTCTGCATCACGTGATAATAGATAAGCTAGTTCGGAAGTAATAAATCTTATTGTCTTTGATCCCTCGGAGGTCACAACAATAACAGGTCTCACAAGACAATAAGCATTTTCGACCTTTCCGGTAGAACGCTCACATATTATGAGCTAACGTCACTAAGTTTCTCACTCCTAGCACCATGTTTCAATGCCTCATGGCTACCAATCCATCGCGAGTGCCACTACGATGAGTCGTTTGGCTCGCACATTACCAGAGAACAGCTGGTGGCATCATAATCTTTCTCCAAACTTTTAAATGCAGTGGGTTATTTAATGTCAGACGAGTCACGAACAATTGAGTTTTGATGTGGCGATTACTACCCGGGCCTTCTCCCAGCTTTTTGTTTTGTAGTGGACCATGTCAAATTAGGCTTATTGTGTGGTGCGCTTACAGGGCGGAGCTCTTCCACAGGTGGCCAAAATAGGAGGACTCATCACGTCCACAGTGGAATGATAGCCAGTTGTGGACGTTCCGTCCGCACTCAAAAGGCCGCCAGATCTCATCCAAACTTCAGGAAATTATTCTCCCCTCGTACTTGCACTACCTATTTGCTGAGCCTTCCTCATCCTCCTTGCCAGCACTTGCCTTCCTCCCTTGTCACTGCTATCGGTCTCGACATGGAGGCCAAAGCTTACAACAGTGCGACGAATATCGCCGCTCTTCAGAACCTTCGCGCCAGAGGCGTGCCCGATGTTCCCGAGGATGTCGACTTTCTCATGGAGCATCTCAATGACCCTAACTTTGATTACTATGCCGCACTTCCCTCTCCCACCTCCTCCACTACTGAGGTGCATGAGCTTGAGGACAAAAAGATAGCCATGTCAGAGTACTCTGGCGGTGCCTCGGACTTTGATGCCGAGTCCCGAATTGAATCTAGCACCCGCTACTCAACTGCTTCAAGAACCGCTTCAACATTCGAATATGACGAGTGAGTCCTATGGTGTCTTGCTAGTACACTGCTGACAATCGTATGATAGCGAGTCACCTTACCCTGAAGTTCGCGCCGCTGTTTCTAGCATTGACGACCCCACCATGCACGTCAATACGTTCCGCATGTGGGTCTTGGGTGTCTTCTATACCATCCTCATCTCGGCTCTTAACCAGTTTTTCTCGATGCGCTGTAAGTTGACATTTTCTTATCGATCTTGGTTCCGCTTGCTAAAGTTACTCTCAGACCCTTCCATTATTATTACCGGTATTGTCGCTCAGTTGACCGCTCTGCCCCTTGGCAAAGTGATGGAGCGAGTCCTTCCCACTACGCGCTTCAATACCATGGGGTACACCTGGTCATTCAACCCGGGACCATTCAACATCAAAGAGCATGTACTCATCACCGTCATGGCAAACGTTGTAGTCAGCGGTGCCTATGCCACCGATATAATCGCGACCCAGAAGGTTTTCTACAACCAGACCCTCTCTACCTCCTATCAACTTTGCCTTGTTCTTTCAACGCAGCTCATCGGCTTCTCTTTGGGCGGCCTTCTTCGCAAATTCCTTGTTTGGCCCAGTAGCATGATTTGGCCTGGTGCACTTGTCACCTCCGCCCTATTCAACACTCTACACAAGTCATATGGCAAACCTGAGCATCGCCACGTCTCCCGGGAGAAATTCTTTTGCATTGCACTGAGCTGCAGTTTCGTGTGGTACTGGGTACCTGGATACTTGTGGACTGGACTGAGCGTGTTTAACTGGGTCTGCTGGATTGCTCCTAACAACGTCGCTGTGAATGCGCTCTTTGGCACGTCCACTGGTCTTGGCATGGGCATTTTTACTTTTGACTGGTCCATGATCTCGTACATTGGAAGCCCCTTGGTGACGCCTTGGTGGTCTGAAGCCAACACAGCCGTTGCCCTTGTAGTCTGCTTCTGGATCATTACGCCGATCATCTACTGTACGTTCTCTCCCCATTTCATTGCGTAACGTACTGAGGGTGTCTCGCAGTCACCAACACTTGGTTCACCGCATATTTGCCAATTTCGTCCTACTTGACCTTCGACAACACCGGACTGCCGTATGACCCTTCTCAGGTGGTCGCCAATGCCACTTTCAATGTCGCGCAGTACGAGGCTTACTCGCCCGTCTTCATGACGGCAACCATGGCTGTTGCATATGGCGTCGCATTTGCCGCTTTCTCCTCAGTTGTCGTGCATACCTTCTGTGAGTTATCTTCGATGTACGTGTCGCCCCATTCTGACGGTGTTATCACAGTGTGGTACCGCCGTGACATCGTTCGCCGCTTCAAGAGCAGCCTCAGGGATGAGCGCGATGTTCATTCGCGCCTGATGCAGGCATATTCCGAAGTTCCCCAGTGGTGGTATGTGATCCTGGGCCTCGTGATGCTTCTCCTCCTCTTCATCACGGTGGAGGTTTTCCCTACGGATCTCCCCATTTGGGCTGTTTGCGTTGCTCTCGGGCTCGCTGCACTCCTCGCGATTCCAGTCGGCATGCTCCAAGCAATTACCAATCAGCAGATCGCCTTGAACGTCATGTTCGAGATGATTGGTGCCTATTTGCTTCCTGGAAAACCCATCGCTGTCATGATCTTCAAAGCTAGCGCATACATGGGTACAAACCAGGCGGTTGGCTTTGCTGGCGACTTGAAGCTTGGTCATTACATGAAGGTGCCCCCGCGTCTCATGTTTACAGCACAGGTCCTCGCTGCATTCCTCAGTTGCATCGTTGTCACCCTCGTGCAGAACTGGATGTTCGCCAACATCGTGGACATCTGCCAACCCAACCAACCTCAGTTCTTCATCTGCCCGTCAACCGGCACCTTCGGGAGTGCGTCGCTCCTCTGGGGTAGCATTGGCCCCCACCGTCTCTTCAGTCCTGGTGCCATGTACAGCCCACTGCTTTGGTTCTTCGCCGTCGGTGCCTTCCTTCCCATCCCCTTCTACTACCTCGCTCGCCGTTTCCCCCTCTCTTACTGGAGATACATCAACATCCCCGTTTTCTTCGCAGGCATTGGTGCCATGCCTCCTGCCACTGGCATTAATTTTGCGTCTTGGGCAATTGTCGGCTTCATCTTCCAGTGGTTCATGCGCCGCTACCACTTCAGGTGGTGGATGCGCTACAACTACATTCTCTCCGCTGGTCTCGACGCAGGCGTCGCGCTCAGTCTCATCGTTATCTTCTTCGTTCTTCAGATGCCGAAAGGTGGAATTACCCTCAATTGGTGGGGTAACACCGTATGGATGAACACCGCAGATGCACTAGGCACGCCACTCTATGTGATGCCTCCTGGCCAGACATTTGGCCCTTCGACTTGGTCATAAAAATGTTACATCGGATGGATGGTCTTTGTATCAGTATCTGTAAAATCTCTTCGCACTGCATGATTCACCACGCAACATATTACCCGCTTCTTTTATATCACTTAACCGACCACAACACTGTCCTTTACACATTATTACCCATTGTTGCATTTCTTTCGCATGATCTTCGCATTACCATTATTTTCTTCGGGTTGTAGTGACTTTCTTAACGCACTTGTATGTACCGATGCACACAATGAAACTCTCATTATATGATAAAAACATTGCGTGATTCTTCGCAGGGCCTTGTAGGCTGCCTAGGGGAGACCTCGCAATTAACGAATGAATTTATAGTCATTCCCACTTGACTTGGTCTTGCAGCACCATCTAGCCATGAGTCTTCACATTTCAACACCACCATAATTTTCGGGTTGCAAACCAAAGCCAGTGGAACGGCGGGATGAAATACAGCAGGAATAATATTGGTGAGAACAAGAAAAGTCATACACTTATGCAGACAAACCCCAGATCCTGACTTCCCTTCCGCTCGTAGCCCAGATCTCCTTGCCCTGCTCTCCAAACACCATATCCGACACATCACCCGCCTCTTCGAAACGTGCAAGCTCATCCCACGACTTATGAGCAAACACACGGATGCCTTCGTTGCCTGCTACTCCCAAGTACTGTGCGCTGTAATCGTACACCACCTTGTTGACTTTGAATCCTTCCCCGAGCGGAATAGTGTGTGTGGTTTTCATCTTCCTCAGGTCCCAGATGGCAACGGAAGATGGGCTGTCGGGAGCGAGGAGATGGTAGCCATTCTCTGAGAATGAGAGTGAATTGACGGTGAAAGGCAAGGCATCTGGTGGTGTAATGTACGCAGCCACTGCACCGGAGCGGACGTCACATATTTGAATCTTGGATGAGGGAGTACCCAATGCAAGGAGAGCACCGTCAGGATGGATTGCAAGGGACGTATAAGCATCGTCTGCGGGGGCTGACCGGTACACCTGAGTGAAGTTGGAGAGTTCATGAAGTGAATATGTCTTGTCGAGAGAAGACAATGCAAATATGGAGTTCGTAGGGTGTACAATGAGGCCAGTGAGTTCCCCCTTGTGAGTCCGAATGGTTGCTTTTGGTATGTACTCGCCAGAGGCGCTATCATGCGCCCAGACTTTGGCGATTTTGTCTGCACCGGCAGACAAGAGCAAAGTGGATTCGCCCTCATGCTCGCGGAGTGCGACGTGGTTGACTTTCTTCGTGTGACCTTTGAGGGAGGCCAATACCTTATCTGTACTTCTATCGTACAGCTGGACAATCTTGTCATTACCGCCCGTAAGGAACTGAGATGGGTTAAGACGAGAAACGGCAAGAGAAGTCATGCCAGCAGGAGAGGCCGAGTGCAACGACGGGATGGTGTGTGTTGCCACAAATGTTTTCACTTCTGCGGCACTCGTGTAACCAGCAGCAGCCTTGCGCTTTTTGCGAGTAGCAGAGAGATTTTGCTGAGTTTCCTCAATCTGGTCGACGATCTCTTTGGGGAGAGCGCCTTCCTGAGCTCCATTTTCTTCAGCCATTTCCACGTCTTCGGCCGCGCCGTTTGCTGGAGTGACTCCCATAGTTGCCTGGACATTAGCCAAAGCTCTGAAACGAGGGCCGGACGCGTCAGTTTCATATAAGAAAGAGTATACTTGGAAAGCGCGTACTCTCTGGCAGCATCACGTTCTCTTATGAGGCGAGCGATGACGCGACTGGCCGCGTCTTGTGCGTATAGAGCATAACTCAGCTCCTGACGAGTAGAGTTGTACTGTTGCTTTAAGGCAAACATCTCCAATACTAAGGCGTCCCACTCGTTTTGAAGCATGTGCAACAGAGCAGGGGTTGAAGTTGCGGCGGGAGGTCGTGGAGGTGCAGCTTTGGGGTCTGGCAGACATGGATTAGTATGATTATTGTGATTGCAGTAACTACTGCGAGAAAGAGGGATAATAAAAAAAACTCACTGGCTTTGACAGTCAACAGGTCAGACTCCTCGAGCTTCTCTCCCGTTAATGGGTCGGTGCCATTGTCGTTGATGTATTTAAGAATCAACCGACGTTCATAAACATGGCCAGATTTTGAAGAAACGACCGGGTCCTGTGGGGGCTCGCCAGAGATACTACAGAAAAACATGACTAGTCGCTTATATGAACAAGGACGTAGTCCTTTAGCGTTTCATGAGTTTGGAAATGTTTGTTGATCCTTATTTGCGACATACTAGATCTCCGGATACCACTACTAGTAGCATGGCGGACAAGAAGCAGCAGCTCGTCCTGTCCATAATCGACTTTTTAAACCAATCCATAGATGATGGCACTGTCAAGCAAGACGACAGGGAGGGGCTTGAAGTAGCCAGTACGTTTTTGAGTTCTTGTTCGTCTCATTTATGTTGTGTGGCTCATTGAAAACGCGTATTCATCCAGTTCAATGCATCGGCGAGGCATTTGGTGTCGATCCGTCGGACAACGAGCAGCGGGAACGCCTAAATATTAAACCAGCGAAGTTACAAACGATATTCGATGTGTTCTTGAAAACAAGAGACAGAGTTGTATCCTCACCAGCACCCACACCCTCTGCCCCTTCAGCAGAAACAAAGGTCAAGGCTGAGAAACTCAAGCAAACGGGGAATACGCACATGACAGTCAAGAAGTATGACGAAGCCATTGACGCGTACACCAAAGCCATCGCGCTCGACACTATCAACCCTGTCTACTACTCTAACAGAGCAGCTGCATACGCTAGTAAAGGCGACCATGCATCTGCAATCCTCGACTCTGAAAAAGCCATCGAAGTTGATCCCAAGTTCATCAAAGCATATTCTCGTCTAGGGTAAGTACCTACATCTATTCCCATATCTTTCGATCTAATTCCACCACTAGGCACGCACAATACACTTTGGGAGACTACAAAGCTGCCGCTGCGGCATTCAAGAAGGGAGTTGAGCTCGATCCCACGAATGCTAATCTGAAATCTGGTTTACAAAATGCCATGGACCGTATTCCTTCTGAAGATGATGATGACGAAGGCCCGCCACCACTCGTACCTGAAGGCGACATCCCATTGTCAAATACGGGCGCTGGTGCGAGTGCGGGTGCAGCTGGACTCGGTGGCATGGCGGACATGTTCCGCAACATGGGAGGAATGGGTGGTGCAGGCGGTGGCATGCCCGACCTTGCTAGCCTCATGAATAATCCTATGATGATGCAAATGGCACAACAGATGATGGCCAATGGCGGAATGGAAAGACTCATGTCAAATTCAAATGTTGCTAACATGGTAGGCCGTCTTCCCTCTTGTGTGTATTCCCAAGTAGTCATTCTGGTCACCCTTTATTAGATGAATCGTATGCAATCTGGTGGAGGCACGCCCTCTATGGAAGAACTCATGGCAGACCCAGAGCTGAGGAATATGTGAGTTGATCTCTACCTATCTGTCCAGTAAATTTAAGCTCACCATGCCGCAGCGCCAGCCAATTTGGAGCTGGACGGTGATTCAAGAGGGGACATATTTTTTTGAGTTAGAGATAATGAGGTTACGCTGAACATTTGTACGGATGATCCCTAGGTATGGAATGGATTCATTGCGACTTGAGCGCACTCTCGCAAATGCACGTGTTAGCTCGAACCATATAAAATACAATTATGGACGGTGGGATCGCCACCAAGTGTTACACATAGTGATTATAACAAGTACGCGGTAAATATCTGTGATGCAAACGAATGGCGGGCTGATATGATAAAGCCATAAACACCGAGAGATGTGACGAAGAGCGCAAAGACACGTAAGGAAAATGAAAGCAATAAAGATACACCTAATAATCCAACAAAACGAAAGATAATACCAATCCGATAAACAGGACCAGCAATATGTTAGAGGTGGCAATTATGAGACCAGTAGAATATTGATCCAATTCCGGTCCACACTGATGATAGTCAGGGGCCCACGCATTATGCAGACACATGTCCGGGAGAGTAGCTCTGCGAGGGGTCGGGAGCAGGAACAGGATTTTGCATTTGAGTCTCAGGGGGTTGTGAGCCGGACCTATCCTTCCGCATCTTTTCGGCCAATTTGCGACTCAGGGCAGGAGGCACCAGATCTAGCTGGACCGGGAGATCTGTAGGGTGACCCTGACACATTCGGTTAGACTCAAGTTCAGCATGTTACGGGAGTTTAACTTACGTGGGTTAGATGATAACGAAGTCCGCTAAGTTGCTTGTACCGATTTGGGCAGCCCTGATGCGGGCAAGAGTACTGTTTTTTGGTCTTATCATCGCCTTCGCCAGGAGATGTCTCCACAGAAGGCACAGTGAGGCCATCGATGTAAGAGGTGACGAAAGTTGACACAATAGCGTGTTGGAAATGGGCCTTCGATCTAGGTCATGTTAGCATTTCGGGCGAAGAAAGCATGCATAGTTCCGTACATTTGCAAATGATACTGTAACCCATTAATGCTCTGCCGAACAATGTCATTAATACTAGGTCCCAAGGACTTCGGAACCGAAATGACGTGCCTTCCAAGATTTTCCGCAACCGTCTAAACCACATCTGTACGGCCTCTCCCCACCAGAATCGTCTGGATGCGCACTCTTGTTGTGATCCGAAAGACCTCGCGAAGTAGTGTAACAAGCAAGGGAATTCGCCGAGGTCGCCGGCCAACAGCTCTCGTGACCGCACGCATATGGTTTTATAGAGGGGCTAAGAAATGATACCATGTTAGTCGATTGTGTCACCTGCATGAGAACATGACTTACTCGTTTGTAGCGGGCAAGTCAGAGGATAGCCTCAGAGGGGCATGAATATCAGCACGCTTCCGTATGAATGACGGCCGTTGCCGTACAGTCGGACGAGGATTTGGGTCGTCAGGGGTCGGTGACGAAGTGTCCTGAGGAGGTCCGCGTTTGGCAACTGATCCGATGGCCTTTGGGAGCACATTGGCAGCGCGTGGATGTATGTGCGCAGATGAGCTGATAGATGCAGAAGGCTGGGCGGGTGATGCAGGATGGAAGTTAGATGAAACGGTGGGTGGTGGACCTGTATCAGCACTGGGCATATGAGCCCTAAGTCTGTTGAGCTTGGGTTCGTTCGGTAGTGGATGAAATTGAGGCTGCAATTGTCCTTTGAGTTGTGGCTGATAATAGTCTCCACAAGCTTCAGGTGCTGTCGTGGCGGGCCGCGACATTGAGCTGATGTCTTGGTGCGCCGGTACCACGTGTTCAGAGGGTGGATAATACTGGTTGCAGGGTGTCTGGTGTAATGGAGCGTCGGTAGGCGAAACGGGAGAACACATGTCTGATGAGGATGAAGACGGGAAATACTCGCGGTGAACGCTGCAGACGGAGGATGAATCGGGAGATGACATCACAAAGTGCTGGACATCATGCTCGAGCTGTTGGCGATGATGTGTCACATAATAGTTGTCAGTCGCCTCGTGGGTTAGACCTAGTGGTGAAGGGACCAATGAGACGGAAGCACCCTGAGAAGCGGTTGGATGAGGATAACACGAATCGAGAGAGAGTTGTGATGGAGAAGTCTCTCCATCACGGATCAATTGATGTTGGCACTTGTTATGACGAAGTACAGGCGAATAATATTCCGATGCACGTTGAGCGGGAACGGTTGTGTGAGATGAGACAGGTGTGGGAACGACGTTTTGCTGAATGTCGTTATATTGGCGTTGTGCAACGTGGTCCTCATACACAGAGTGATGTCCAGCGGCATAGTCCGCAGCTCGTGTGGCATTGATGAGAGATGGATCGAGGACTACCCCATAGTCAAAAACCGCGGGCGTATTATCGGCCGGCGGAGCGGAGGCAGTAGAGTGCGGGGCGGCGTGAGTTTCCCCCGTTTGGTAAGAGCCGCTAGGGGCCGCGGTACTTTTTTCATACCTCGTTGCAAGTGTGTGTGGAGATGACAAGGCCGAACTTAATGATGAAGACGAATAATGAAATGGGGGCGGAAGATTCACAACGTGCTGTATCGACTGTGGATGGGAAACTGAAGAGGGTTCTACACTGCCCAGCAATCCCACGTTATTGTGAGACCTTACGTGGTTATGGTGCTGCCCAGATGCTGGGGAAAGTCCTCCGTCAAAATGAGAAAGATTTTCATCCCAATACTGTCTGGGGTTGAGCATGGGTGGAGGTGGCCAAGGTGTGGGATCGGAATACGTTAACACAGGACTTGATGGTTCTGAAGACATAGTCAAAGACGGTTTTGAAACTGCGACACCCTGAGGCTCGGTTAAGGTGTTTCTTTTTCGCTCAAGAAGCCTCCACCTGAGAGAAAGCGGATGTGAGTTACGTGAGAACTATGTATACGTGCGGGAGAAACAGCACCTGTTACGGCAGGCTAATCCGCTGCGCTGTAACTCCTGGCCGACTTGGCCCCATCGCCCAGCCAAACGTGAGTACGCGTCAAAGAGTTTGTCGTCCTCTTCCTTGGACCATTCGTCACGCCTGAGAGAAGGGTCGAGTGCCTCACGATAGCGTTTTGAACAAGCATCGTCAGTACGACCGGGTATATGTCGCGCGATCACAGACCACTTTGTTGAATGAACTTTGTAGAGTTCTAAAAGTAGATGATCTTCCTCTGGCGTCCAAGCAGATTTCTTCACGTTCGGTGATAGAGAATGAAGCCATCGCTGTTTTTGAACATATTGAGAGAACTGAATTGAGATTATGAGATCAATACTGGCCTTCCTGCAGGCTTTATTGGTCCTTTCTGGGACACAATGGGCTACAGCCTTCCAGTTGTCAGACTCTCCATGGATTGCGACGGCGTTGGCGAGGAGACGGTCCTCCTGAGCAGTCCATGGCCGACCGACGATGCGCTCGGTCATGATAAAGCTTTAAGATAATAGGAAGAAGTTAGAAGAAAAATGAGGGGTTTAGTGCCAGGCCTCGAGGGAAGAAGGCTGCATCACTTAGAATCAATTAGACAGACAAATGAAAATCTCAATCAACCCACAAAATTACATAAATGTCTCACTTTCCTTTTGGAAGTTATTTACCACGCCTTCTTCCTTTCCTTGCTTCAACGAAGTAGCACCAAGTACTGACTTGACTGATATGTCTGCTTATTCTTCAGACGAGGACACTATCAAAGATGCCTTCGGCCTGTCAAAACTTCCTTCCAGCAAAAAACCGCGCACGGTCCAGGACAAATTCCTGTCCCAGGCTGCGCCTCATGTTCTTGCTGAAGTGAGTCTTTTAAACACTTCAATCGTCCACCATGTCACTCACCGTGCCCATAGGACCCTCTAAACCAAACCTCGCTGGTAACCCGGCCGACAGACACGCAGATGAACGTCAATATTCCTTACAGTGACATGATATTGCCGCTCCAGGGTCCCGAGAATCCATTCGGTGATACAAACCGGTTTATCAATCAGAACGCACTCGCGGGTCATGTGGAAGAACAATCCATGTCAGACCACGCGTTCAAGGCCCAGCATCTGACACATTCCATCCTCGGCTACTCGGTCAATCCGTCGATCGATCCAAACGCTCCGTCTATTCTTGGCTCAGTTGAAAAGGCTCGCGAAAATGGTTTTGCAACAATTGATACCTTACGAGCTACCAACTCTCAGAGAAAGGAATTGAAAAGAAAGAGAAAGAACAGGGGAGATCTCGATGTAGTCGAGGGCGAGGGCGCGTATGTTGGACCTTGGGCTGCATGGGATGGAGAAGAGGAGATTGGATTCTTGGATGGTGTTGAGGACACTGGTGATCAGCCGCAGGAGGAAGAGGAGCCTGAGCCGGTAGTTCTAAAGAAGAAAGCAAAACCGAAGCCTGGCGCCTACGGCCAAGAAACCTCCATCTTCCATGGCAAGTCTATGACCGACTACCAGGGCCGAACTTATATGCATCCGCCGCTGTCGGAAGCGCCTCATATTATCAATGAGGTAGGCTCCCAAGAGACATTTATTCCGAAGACATGTATCCATACTTGGACCGGCCACACCCAAGGCGTCTCGGTAATACGATTATTCCCTGAAACTGGCCATCTCCTCCTTAGCGGTTCTATGGACACAAAAATAAAGGTACGCTAATTTTGTTTAGCTTATTCGGTCCTAAATCGACTCGCTACCGCTAGCTGTGGGACGTCTACACACATGGAAATTGCCTCAGGACTTTCCATGGTCACGTACAGGCTGTTAAGGACGTCACATTCTCTAACGATGGTCGGAAGTTCCTATCATGTGGATACGACCGCCAGATGAAACTATGGGATACCGAGACCGGCCAGTGTCTCAAACGGTTCAGTAACGGCAAGACTCCCTACGTTGTGCGCTTCCATCCGGACGAAGACAAGCAACACGTATTCCTCGCTGGTATGTCGGATAAAAAGATTATTCAGGTACGTGCTTCCGTCTATATTTGGCTAAATCGATCATTTAATCCGACCGTGCAGTATGACATGAACTCTGGGGAGATTACGCAGGAGTATGACCAGCACTTGGGTCCTGTCAATACTATCACTTTCGTTGACGAGAACCGACGCTTTGTCACGACGTCGGACGACAAGACTATCCGTGCTTGGGATTATGATATCCCAGTCGTGATCAAGTACATCGCAGAACCTCACATGCACTCGATGCCGGCAGTAACGCTTCACCCTTCAAGTGCATTTCATTTTTCTTACATGTCAGCCAGTGATCTAACATATTTTTGTCTATCGTGCTTGTAGAGAAATACTTCGCTGCGCAATCGTTGGACAACCAGATTCTCATCTACAGCACGGATAATTTCCGCCAAAACAGGAAGAAAAGGTTCGCGGGACATTCTGTGGCTGGATATGCTTGCCAGGTTGGGTTTTCACCTGATGGCAAATGGATAAGCAGTGGTGACGGCGAGGGGAACGTGGTGTTCTGGGATTGGAAGACGGGGCGTATCAAATCCAGGCTACAGGCACACTCCAAGGTGGTGATCGCACATGAGTGGCTACCACACGAGACGGTAAGTTCGCCGTTTTGTTGTTGTTTCGCTACCAATGCTGACGGCTAACGTATGTATGCAGTCTAAAGTTGTAACGGCGTCGTGGGATGGCTTGATAAAGCTATGGGTGCGTCTCGTCTTTGATTCTGATCTACCTATTCTAACGCTCGATATAGGATTGAGTAATTTTGTACTCGCATCTATTGTATTCTGTACGCATAGCCGCATGGCATCGTATTTTTGCTTCGGTGGTCGGATGGTGCATGCCACGCACTGGTACGGTGATGAACTGGATACGAGCGGACACAATTTGGCGCACTTGACATCACATCGGACCGGTGTAGGTGCTATGGATCTGGTTCCATACTGCCAGGAACAAAGTGGCTGACCGTTGTTCGTGTGACAGTAACAAGACTGATGGAAAATTGCAGGCGCTTGCAAATTGGAAGCTCGTTTGGCCCGATAACGAGTTTCGTGAACCAGGGATACGGATAATCAAGACTTCTATCACCGGGGTAGGTAATACGAGCGTAGCATGCCGATTGATGGAATAATTCACGGTGAAGATCAGGAGCGGCCGCGACATACCTGTGGCCCGATTATGAGCTCACGGATTCCAACAAAACTTTGATATTTACAGTCTATCGATACTGCAGCGGGGGAAGTTTATATCAGCTCCCAGTCTGAGGACCCCGGGTAAGATGGATGATGGTCTGAAAACTTTAATAGTAGTTCATGCACACTGTACATGTACGTTACTCAACGTTAATGCATGCACGGAGCAGATGATAATCTAAGATCCTATTCGCTTTAAGTACTGCATCTAAGTTGTTCCTGAGCCCGAATGGGTTCGGCGGCCATAGAGTGTTGGTTCCTGTGTACCGGGAGAATGTTGACCGCGTGGATCTCATCATATCCACTTTTCTCATAGCTCTGAGTCTTCTCCGTATCACATAAAAAGCAAACTCGTTTAACCTGTCACTCCTTTAAGCAGGCATACCCCATGTTCCCTACAAAGTGGTACACCGCCGTCATCCTGGCTTGTCTTCTACAAGTCTCCCTTGCCCTACCAGTGAGTCATTCTCTGTTATTCTTACTCTAGCGCTCACCCTGACAAAATAGATGGCGAAACTGGCAGCTAGGGATCCTGAACCAGTAAGAAATAATACATGTCATTTAATGACGCACAACTGATTATCTGGACCCACAGAAAGGACCTGTTGCAGATCAATTTGGAGGCGGAAATGGAGGAAACTCTGGAGCTGACTGGTGAACACCTCGCTTTATCCTGTAAGTCCGTATACAAGTCAGTGGACACTGGGACTTATATCTCAGCTCAGCACTCAGCACCCATCTTTCCTATCTCTAACGTTTTTATGTGCTTAAAACTGAGGCATCGTACATGCTCATCAACATATGGACGGCCCATCACCACATCACATCACCTTTTTAGGTGGCACGCCCACCACGTCTGATCTTACCCCTTCCAACTTCTTTTGCGTTTACACCAGCGTCCCTATCATAATCTCACACTCGTTTTATACCTAACTTGCGTACTTCAATGGTGAAGCCCGACAGCACACCTGCCTTGTATTCAAACATGTATTCCACCTGTTTTCCTGTTACGAATTAGCTACTTAGCTCGATTAGTTTGTTTTACATTTACGTATACGTGCTCTCCTTTGACTGGTTTTGTCTTGATTCGGTGGGTGTTTTTTTTCGTACACAACCCTGTTGTGTGCGGACGAATATTATACGACTTTGCAGCATCCGATGAAGTTCGGTACCCATGACCGTCCAAGCTCCGACTCGTCGAACTTCTTTGACTTCGAATTCGAGGAATGGCCCATCAGACTGCGCATGCATAGCATTGGAACATATAAGGGCTCTAAAATTATTGAGCTGGGATCACGTGAAGCTGCAAGGTTAAGGGCAGGCGTAGTCGCGTCAATATTGAGCACGCGTCAAACTTTTACCTACGTACCGCCTAATCCTTCCACCATGTCGATGCTCGACGAGCCTGTTCCTCAAGATGATCTTATGCGTGACAGAACGCGTATATTCGAGGAATTTCTCATTTCAGATTCCCCAATTTACAATTACAGAGACGACATCGCGCGCCTGCTCCGCACAGATCAGACCCGTCTAATAGTCAACATCGATGATCTCCGCGACGATAACAGAGAGTTCGCAGATGGCTTGCTCAAGCAGCCCATTGATTTTCTTCCCGCATTTGACGATGCCCTCGTCAATATCATCACTCAAGCCCATGACACCGAAAAACACGAGCTCGAGGGAAAGAGCTATCGCGTCGGCTTCAGTGGCTCCTTTGGTGACCATCATGTTAGCCCGCGTACCCTCAAATCAGAACATCTTGGCAAGATGATCTCTTTAGAGGGCATCATCACCCGTTGCTCACTCGTCCGCCCAAAAATGCTCAAATCCGTTCACTATTGCCCCGAAACCAAACTCTTTCACGCACGCGAGTACCGCGATGCGACTACGTCAACGTCAAATTTGCCACCGACCTCCACTGTCACACCTCAGCAGGATGACGATGGCCATCCCCTCCAGATGGAATATGGCCATTGTGTCTTCCGAGATCACCAGCGTATCAGCATCCAGGAGATGCCAGAACGCGCTCCGGCTGGCCAGCTACCTCGTAGTACAGATATTATCCTTGATGATGACCTGGTTGACAAATGCAAACCTGGTGATCGTGTTCAACTGGTTGGCTTCTATCGAAGTGTGGGAGGCGGCTCAAGTGGCGCCTTCAAGTTTGTTTTCCTTTTTTCCTCGAAATTTATCACTCATTCTCCAATTTCCTGACAGATCCCTAATTCTCGCAAACAACATCAATCTCCTTTCCTCCAAGATTGGAGGCGGTATTGCACGGACACCGTTAACTGATACTGATATTCGGCAAATCAACCAGCTTTCTAGACGACGCGACATCTTCCGCCTTCTTTCACAGTCTCTTGCTCCGTCCATTTATGGCCTCGATAAAATCAAGGAGGCTATTCTTTTACTCCTGCTGGGTGGTGCGGAAAAGAACCTACCTAATGGTACCCATATCCGTGGCGACATCAACATGCTCATGGTCGGCGACCCGTCAACCGCAAAGTCACAATTACTTCGCTTCGTATTGGGCACTGCCCCACTCGCTATTGCTACCACCGGACGGGGAAGTTCTGGTGTCGGTTTAACAGCGGCTGTTACCACTGATCGCGATACCGGCGAGCGAAGGCTCGAGGCAGGCGCAATGGTTCTTGCAGATCGTGGTGTTGTTTGCATTGATGAGTTTGACAAGATGTCAGATATTGATCGCGTGGCGATCCACGAGGTGATGGAACAACAGACGGTCACCATCGCGAAAGCTGGTATCCATACCAGTTTGAACGCGCGGTGCAGTGTCGTTGCCGCTGCCAACCCGATTTATGGCCAAGTGCGTCAATCTACGTGCATTTTTTTACATTCTGTAGTCTGACTACGTTATTTGCTAGTACGATATCCATAAAGATCCCCATAAGAATATTGCACTACCTGATTCCCTTCTTTCGCGTTTTGATCTTCTCTTCATTGTCACCGATGATGTTGATGAAGAACGAGACCGCAGAATCGCAGATCACGTACTACGGATGCACCGTTATATGCCCCCTGGGGTTGAAGATGGTACTCCTGTGCATGACAACCTGTCACAGCCACTCGCCATTGATGGACCGGGTGTGCAATCAACGGAGGTGGATGGTGGGATAGAGATCGGCCCCTTCGAGAAATACGATCCCTTGCTCCATGTTGGCTTGACGGCGGCGAAATCACGAACACGAAGAGGCAAGCAGGTGAAGACAGAGGTGTTGAGCATCGCCTTCATCAAAAAATATATTCAGTACGCAAAGAGCAAGCCTGCACCAGTGCTCACGAAAGGCGCAGCTAACCACATTGTGAATGTCTATGCCAACCTTCGCAATGAGGATGAGGGTCAAACCAATAGGAAGAAGGTAGTTTTTCTCCTTGCATCTCGACCACGTTTTGTGTTTGACGGGTCATATACAGACAGCACCTCTAACAGCACGTACACTGGAAACTCTCATTCGTCTATCCACCGCCCATGCTAAGGCGCGTCTCTCAGTCAAAGTCGAGTCTGAGGATGCTCGTGCAGCAGAGGAGATTATGCGGTACGCACTTTACAAAGAAGTTGCGAAGCGACAAAAGAGGAAGAAACGCAAACTTAATCGTGCGGGAGCAACTGGCGGGAAGGATGAAGATGATTCCCAGGATAGTTCCGATGAAGACGAAAATGATCAGGGCGACGATGAACAACCCGAGGTCCCTGAACGCATGAGTATGCCTCCTCAAGGACAGACCAACAGTCAACCTGCAAATAACCATAGTAGTCAGGACACATTATGGAATGACAGCAGCCAGGATCTCCCAATGGATACGTTACCGATAGCTGCTACAGGGCCATCACAGGAGGGCGGTGTGCATCCAGAAAGGTGAGCATCTCATTTTGTTCGTACTCTCACGTCCCCGGTTTATCACTGGAGGACCGACCCGAAGAGCGTAATTCTGACTCGCACGTGTGTTTTCGATTTGATAGGCTACAGCTTTTCCGCGCGCGGCTAGCAAATCTTTTCTCTACACGGCTCCAAGACGAGGAACAGGTGTTCTTGGCAGAACTTGTGGAAATGGTCAATGAAGGTTTACCTACCGATGCATTGTTTGGGACAGCTGAAGCTACTGCAGCGTGTCAGGTCATGTCGGACGCAGATGAGCTCATGATTAGCGAAGGAATTGTCTATAAAGTCTAATACCACCGCGGAGGCCCGATGTGGGTTGTGTTGCATGCGAAAAACTGGCAACATCCTCCTTTTTTGCTTTACTTGCTTATTGTCATTGTTGTATCACGTTCTCTTCTTGTAATAACAACTCCGAACTGGAGATATTAATAAGAATGATCTCCACATGAATGAATCACTGGAGCACATCAATTACTGTGGCGTGACTTGAAGTCGAAGCATCTGAAGGTCAGAAGGTCTGAACTGATGATCAAAGTCGATTTTGGAACCCTGTCATGATATTATTATCTGATCCTCCTAGGGCATAGCAATGATTCGAAAGCTAGATATCATGTGTCGAGGGGGGCTCCGCGCGGTATGAAAGCATATTATCAGACAACTCTCACCATTTTCCTCCCACACTGCTACACGCGTGCTCGCCCCTGCACGGTTGGCCACTCAACGTCTACAGATCATCCCGCAGCCGGAGCACTGTCTTGACCTCTTCTTTCCCTAAACCTCCTGATCCGAGGCTCGTGGCGGCCTCCAAAGCATCTTCCCAACTATCTCCTTGCCCGCCAAGGACTTCCTTCACGGCCCTGTCCACTTCCTGCCTACTTGCGCCGAGAAGTCTGCCTGCGACCAGTAGCCGTCCCCAAGGACCCTCAGCCCTGGCCCGCGAAGTCCTCAAGGCGGTCTGGCAAGTTTCGACCCAAAGTTCGGATTCGGCTTGGACGGAACGCGCCTGCTCCCGTAAAAGTCCTATGCGGAATTGTCCCCTTGTAAGTCCTGGGCGAAAGAGAACTTCGCGCTGAAGAATGTGCTCCGCGATGCGTGTTGCTATCCGCCTGTATACATGGGTTGTCACTGCAGTCGGAAGTGTATTGCGGATGAAGTTGAGGTGAGCAGACAAGAGAGCAATAGATGGGAGGAGACTTGGGGGCACGGCGATCGCATCATCTGCATGTTGAATGTCACCACCATCCTTGGGACTATGTAATAGCAGTCATTACAACTGACTGTATAAGCCGGGTAGAAAAACGAGCTACTTACGATGTAATAGCCACGAAGTGTGGTTTCAAAGCAGTTTCAGTTTCACCACAAACTTGACTCACAAGCATATCCTCCGCTCTTGACGCGAGCTTCGTGTATTGTGTAATTAGCTCCTCGAAGATGGTACATTCCGGAGCATCGCTCTTACTGAACTGGCGATCTGCAGAGTTCGGCAAAGAGGGATGCATTTCCGCCCGCGTACGTAGGGCTGCCCGATGGTTAATTTCTGTCCACAGTTCCAAGAAGAACTATCCGCAACAGGTTGTTTAGCCTTGATAAGGTCCCGAAACACAAGCCTCACCTCTTCCTCTCCCCATCTTTGCATTGCAGACTCCACGTATCGTGCGCTGAGCAACGCTTTGCACAACCGTTGGCTACCCTCAATGCCTCCAGTCAACTTATGCGAGTCTGTATTTGTTCCTTCAACACCTAGTGCACCAGGGACTGCTCGTACCAAAGCAGATGAAAGTGTCTCGAAGGCATCCAATGAAGAAGATACACGAGCATAATACTGCTCGAGGATAGGAAGTTGAATATGGATAAGGAAACGCGTGCGATGGGCGAAAGAGGGAAGGGGAGAGTAGCGATCTGTTTCGCCTTCAATGGCGAGCCCATCCAAGGAAAGTCATAACGTACCAGTAACTTGTTCGACAAGAGCCTTTATTCGGCGAGTTGAGTTCGTAGCCTTCAATTCGGCTATCGAGCGGGAGAGCTTGTATTCCTCGGAGTCATTTGAATCATCGTCAACAATAACCCATGCATCTGAAGCACTGATGATTTCATGGTACTGGTCCTCAGCAACTGTTAATCAACCGGTTTAGTCTTCTAGACAGACAGACAAATGTAACAA
>QFEN01003789.1:111994-127757 GCA_003316125.1 Auricularia polytricha
TTTTCTCGCCCTCTAACCATACGTCAAACCACTCCTTCTGGCAAAGGATGACAGAACTGAGACCTCCTTTCTCCTCAGTCTTCCTTGCCTCTGCACTGACCACAAATTCATAACCTAATTCACGCATATTGGAATCGAAGGTCAATGCCTGATAAACTGTGTGCGCTAACAGGGCAGGGTGAGAGAGCAAAGTCGGAACCGTGCGCCGCAACTTGCGCTCCAGGATTGGGACAAGGAGAGTAATGTAATTTTGCTGATGTTATGGTTTGCCGTCAGGCTGCAACAGCGAGTTTCAAAGTATCTGCTTACCCATGCATTTACACGCTGGTATTTTGTGCGCAAAAGCAAACGTTGTATGACATTGTCCATGAAGGGTCGATGGTCGTGAGCCACGTTCATTATATGTGAGAGATACCACTCTGGCTGTTACGAGCCATCAAAACAGGTCATTGAAGACGCCGAGAAACATACTTTGTCAAGGCGATTTGTCTCTCGTTCAGTTTCGAAATGGTATTTAAAACGAAGCGATATTGCATGCGCGAGGGTTTCTAGTGGGTATAAGCCCTGAGAACCCATTTCAAGCTGGTTTGTTGAACCCTCGATATTCTCGCCGCTATGCAATTTCAGTATAGCCCAGAATGCACAATGCAGCTTCACTGACATTTCTTGCAGCAGTATCAAGTCATTGAATGCAGACTCGAAGGATTTGCGGTCATGCACGCTCGCAGCAGGGTAATCAACAGGCATTGGCCATTTAAGATTGTCTAGCGCGCTAGTCAATTTTCTTGATGAGAGAACGATAAGTATCAGACCGTGTTACAAAGCGAGGGATCCAAACTCACGCAGAAAACATCCCTTTTATATCTGACCATGTCTTGTCGCGAATACGCCGTACGAATGTAACAAGATGTAGAGACTGCTCGACGCTGCCGATATCTTGCACAGCGTTGCACGTTTGAACAACATTGTTAACGAAGGTGCTTAGCCTATTGTATCCTGCCGTCGACGATGTGGAAAGTGGGGGTGGTGTACCGCGCAACTGCGCCAGTGCTCCTTCACTAAGAAAGAGTTTGTGTCCATAGAGGGCAGATAGGATGGATAGATTGTGCACACCTCAGCGTCAATGTACGCTCTATGACAGCTACGTATGCCCGCACGCTTTCAAGTTCCTTCAGTACGCGATGCATAGTCTCAATGTCCTCAAGGAGAGTGGGATTAGCTCCCGATTTCAACGGAGAAAGAGATGAGACGAGCTCGTGCGAGAGGTAAGTCATCTCGTTGTCTATCGACTCTCTGTCCTCCGCGAGCCTACGAGCAGTGTCAAGGTTAGCAAGTGCTGCCACACGAGTCTTCGTTATAAGTGAGTCAATCGATTGTTGAGATGCAGAGAGCTAGCTGACAACGAATGAACTACCACGAATTATTCGAATCAATCAACCCACCTGACGCTGCAGTTCTGAGCTCCGTGCTTTTGTTTGTGACAGGACTTTGTCAATCCCATCGAGGTCGTCAATGTGAGCGAAGCTGGAGTTGAGATGATCTAGTGCAAACTGGTGCGCAGTAGACACATCAGGCGGTTCAAACAAGTGCTGTATCTTCTGTGAGGACATTGCGATGACCTGAGTATTGCTAAGTTGAATGTTAAACCACGTAGGCTAACCACTAAGCTATGCCCACGTGGTTATCTAATCTCTACTACTTCACCCAGGAGTTGGGACCACACTCAATGGCGTCAAAATGGCACAGTATGAGTCGAAACCAAGAATAACTATGTAATACCCCACGCTACGCAAAAAAAAACCAAATCCTTGTCTCTTCCTGAACTGCCATGGCTGAGGTTGACTTTGAGCAAGCAAATGAGAGATACGCTGCCAGCTTTGGCGACAACGGCAAATTAAGCATTCCACCATCCAAGCACCTTGTTGTCGGTAAGTACTTGCCAGCGCACCTGGGATAGCTTAGCTGACTCACCGACAGTAACGTGTATGGATGCTCGCCTTAAGTGAGTTATAATTGCTCAGGAGTGCCTGTTCACAAATGACTGTGGAACAGGCCTGAGGAGTTCCTCGGCCTAAGTCTTGGGGAAGCACACATTATTCGGAATGCCGGGGGTCTTGCGTATGTCCCAGACGTCCCACAACTCCTGCGTTCTGCTAAACGAGTTCCCATGATATTCAGCAAGGAATCCCTTCGTTCCATCATCATTTCACAAAGACTCCTCGGAACTAAAGATGTGCTCGTCATTCACCATTCCGATTGTGGAATGCTCACTTTTACCGATGAGCAACTTCAATCCAAAGTTATCAACACTCATCCTGGAGATGCTGCTGTGTCCGAGGCAGTCAACGGCCTGCAGTTTGGACCCTTCCCTGATTTAGATAGCAGTGTGAAAGACGATGTCGCATTCTTGAAGAACCACCCGCTTGTCTTGAAAGAAGGGAATATTACTGGATGGGTTTATGAGGTTGAGACGGGAAAGATCAGAGAAGTCGTGTGATACGACGACCGGTACAAAGAATAATCTGTATATATGCATACATGTAACCTAGTGCTTTACGTCTGTCAAATGAGTAGGTCTTCTATCAGTCATAAACGAGATTAGAATTGCATGAATAGTCACCTTTGACGTTCATGAAGCTACCAATGGCCGCCCTTCAAAGCTTCGCCTCCGTGACATATCGTACAACTTCACTCCAGTCTTTAGCCCGGCGCACCGAAAGATGAATGTTTGCTTGCTCCAATACCTCGTCCCCTTGTTTTGCGTCCTCTTCCAGGAACTTTCCTCCTTCTTTTTGCAAACGAACTTCATAAACCATGTCATTGCACTCGTCAGAAGCCAGCGAAAGACGCTTATTCCACTCATATAAGCCGAACAGGAGTACCGGAGGGGGCTTTGTTACCCCATCTAATGGAAAATGATAGGCGCAGGCCAGCGCGTTTTCTATTGAGTCGTCGATGAGTAATTTGGCACCGATATCAATACAGACCTCCGCTTTGCTCAATGGCGTAGCGACCTCATGGCTCTTGAGTGCATTTGTCAAGGGGTCTACGCCATCTGTCGTAGGCTTTCCAACATTCGCAAACTGGCCAGTGCATATCATGCTATGAAAGCATCCAGGGAACCAACGTTCGACCCAAGCCCAGCTGTCAGCATGGGAATCTTTGCCTCGAGCTGTGACGATGATCAAGCGATAGCCCAGCGCACGCAAGGTCTCTACGCCCTCGCGTGCACCTGGTACGGGCTGCGCCTGCGCTATCTGACCGCTGGCATAGAACTCTTTAACCTTTGTGCGCGTGGCGGAAGGCGTTCCCCAAAATGGATTCTGGAGGAACCGACAGATTCAAGATGAATAGTTACTGCAGCAGTAAAATACACTCTACTTGCCTTCCAGTAAAAATAATCTGCGCGACGTGACCATGATGCACAGGGATATGTCGATGCATGACTTACAATAAAAATTGTCGGTGGTCATTTGGGTACCATAAGTCTCGTTGTGCCCTTGAGATATTGAACAAGCTTACACCCAGCGCTCCTCATGCAGATGGGCAGAATACACGTACATTGCGCTACGACAGCGTTGGTACGGCTCAACACGTCATCAAGATCAATTGCGATGACAGGTGCAGAGGAGGGGGGTATGAGTTCTTTGAGCTCTGCGATTTGCTCGGCGGTGGTTTCTGCAGTGAGCTCTGGTTCTGGTTCTGTACTGGACGCTCTGTAGGTATCGTTCACGGACATGGCGCGGTATCGATCTGCTCTATGTGGTATCTGACGAAGAAGAGTCACTACACAGTCAAGAGTTGCTATACATGGTCTTCGTTCTTCGGATGCGAAGCCGAATATTGACAAGACTTTACAGTAATTACTATAAAGAATCACATGCAACCGCTGTCCCCGAGTTCTTAGGCGCGCTTGAGGCTACCGTGTCACTGTCGTTCAAATTGCAGGTCACCTGCAAACTCAACACTTATCTAACCTGAGACAGGATGGTGACCTCGAAGCTAAGCCCATTGGATCAACGAGTGAAGCAACTCGCGCAGGCGTATGCCGCTCACCGGCCTCTGGTACAACGAGGACTTACGGTTGGCTTCGTTCTGTACGTGCTAACGGCAGCATATCGTGGTCTTACCCCCCGCCCAACCCGAAGGAGGGACAAGGAGAAGAATGAGGCAGCTCAAAAGGATGGAAAGCCCGCCCGTGTCGCTGTACGCTTCTCTTGCCTTTTCCCAGACAATTGTCTCATATTAGCTGGCAAGGTTGATGCCATATTTTATCAAAGGCTGGGTATCATCTTGCGTATTGTCATACCAAACATACAATCCAAGGAGGCCCTATTGCTTTTCATGCATTCAAGTCTCCTTGTTTTCCGCACCGCCATCTCGTTGTATGTTGCTGCTTTGGATGGAAAGTAGGTTCTCCAGACAAATCAAGATGTTTTGCAGTTTCATGCATCCTCATAGAATTGTTGCATCTCTCGTGCGCGGGCAGTCTCTCCAGTTTCTCCTCAATATAATCCGATGGTTGTTGGTTGCGATTCCAGCGACTTGGACGAATAGCTGGCTTAGCTACATCCAGAACAAGCTCGCTCTCGCATATCGTACACGACTGACCAAGGAGGTGCTTAAGCTATACCTTGGCGATGAGGCAGATGGCCCAGAAGGCAAAGTTTATTATAAAATTTGTCAGTTGTTCCTACTCTCTCAGTGGAATTGCTTAGTGACTCTTGTCATCTAGCTAATCTTGACGACCGGATAAAGAATGCTGACCAGTGAGCGAACCACCGGATCAACTAATGTATCATTTATCTCAGGTTTTGAACAGGATGATAACTCACGATATACAACGCTTCTCTACGCACCTTGCCGTAATCTATGCGAACCTCGCGAAGCCAGTTCTTGACGTGATACTTTACAACTACCAACTGTCACAGAATGTAGGCGCAGAGGGTCTTGTCCTTCTCACTGTTTTAGTTCAGGCATCTGCTGCTCTATGTAAGTCCGATCTCTATTGAGCGCATATACTCCGCTGATTTGAATGCAGTACGTGCTCTAACTCCTTCCTTCGGAACGTACACAGCTCAATCAGCTGCGTTGGCCGGCTCACTTCGACATACACATTCTCGCCTCTCTGAGTTTGCGGAGGAGATTGCATTTTTTGGTGGTGAAGAGACGGAGAAGCGGTTAATCGAACGCGAGTATGCTGCACTCGTTCTTCATGAACAAGGAGTAACGAATAAGAGATGGTGGTACGGTTGCGCGGAGGAGGGCATCGTCAAATGGCTGTGGGGCAGCTTTGGGGTATGTACTCGTCAACTAGTGAGTTAGACAACATAACATTTACTATGTTAGCTCGTCGTCTGTGCGATTCCTGTCTTCTTCAAGCTACCTGGACTATCAAATTTTGACCTAGGCAGCCGCACAGAAGGTGAGTCTTTACGGTTATCCCAATATCAAGTCGCTCAATGTTCTACAGGTTTCGTGACAAACCGAAGGTTACTCCTTTCTTCATCAGGTGAAATCATTCGATATTTCATATGTCGCTGCTGACGGTGCATTCATAGATGCTATAGGCCGCGTGATGTACTCGTATAAAGACCTGGCGGAACTGGCGGGTTACACCTCACGGGTATCCCTTTTGCTTGACACTATGTCAGACATGCGAAAGGGCAAGTTTGAGAAGGGTCTTGTGAGCGGTGCGACTGAGGGAGAGAATGGAAAGAGTACGTGACGAGTTCAGCCATGACGCAAGCACTGAATGCAACACCCTTAGTTTTGCAAGGTCGCGGACAGGTTCTCCTCTCGGAAGATATTCAATTTGAGAACGTTCCAATCGTCACGCCAAATGGTGACATTCTTTTAAGGAATTTAACCTTTCATGTCAAACCTGGGGTAAGTTTATCTGCAACGCATGTGTAGTATCTTGTGCCAAACAAATTTTGAAGGAACATCTGTTGATCGTTGGTCCAAATGGTATGTATCGCTGCTTCCGTGATTGTTGTCGCTTCACACCGACGTGTAGGGTCTGGGAAGTCTTCGTTGTTCCGCATTCTGGGCGGCCTTTGGCCTGTTTACGGTGAGCTTGATATACTCGGTCGATGTATTGGTTTTATCGTGGCTGCAGGAGGCATTGTTCGGAAGCCCCCCGCGTCAGATTTCATGCTCATTCCCCAACGACCCTATCTTTCACTTGGAACTCTCCGCGACCAGGTTATTTATCCGCACTCGCAACAAGATATGGAGGCCCGTGAGTGAATAATACGGTGTTTGTAAATTTAAATCTAAGGCATGTATTAGGTGGAGTGACAGACGCGGACCTCCTCGTGGTACTTGAAAGAGTTCAGATGAAAAGCATCGTTGAACGAGAAGGGGGTTGGGACGTTACGCACGAGTGGAGGGATGTGCTTAGTGGAGGTGACAAGCAGAAGATTGCTTGGGCACGACTCTTCTATCACAAACCTAAGGTAATCACATATCTCACTCTTGTGCCACTGAACGTTGACCAGCTGGCTGCAGTATGCCATTCTTGATGAAGCAACCTCACTCGTCCCTCCTGACATGGAGGGTACGATGATGGAACAAGCAACTGCCCTTGGAATTACGCTACTCACTGTATCCCACCGTCCATCACTATGGAAGTACCACTCGACGATCTTGCAGCTGGATGGTCAAGGCAATTATATCTTGTATGCCTCGTTTTCGTCTCTTGCCGTAAATGCACGTTTGACTGTCCTTGTAGCACGAAACTGCACGCAGAGAAACGGCTGGCCCTTCAAGAAGAAAAGCAGGAGCTGGAGACGAGACTGCTTGAAATGTGAGTGTCCTGTCTAGCTGCTAGGTCGAAGTGTTTTCATATCTTGCCGCAGACCGAAGATGAAGGCACGTCTCGCTGAACTGCGGCTTATCGCGGATGCGAATAGAAGTATGTAGTAATTTTGACTGTAGATGCATATCATAGTAGACGGTCGATAAATCTTCAATGAAGTTGATGACAGGGCATGTACTTACTATCATTCCCTGTAATATGTCCACGGCTGCTAATATGCAAAAAGTTCATAGCACTTCAACATCGTGCTTAACCGACATCAAAAAAATTCAAGCATGTGCAGAGTACCTATAAATGATGTTTTGTACAAGTAGAATAAAAGATTTTGGAATATTGCAACTGCGAGAGATGAAATAGTGGTGTTTTGAAACCTTTGCCCAACACAAATCATCCAGATCCCAAAGATCCTGCAAAGGTATTTGTAAAAATTTACCTAGAGCACAATGAACACCTTCTAGGGATGTCAGAAAACCAATTCGATAAAGGTTACTCTCTTGCGCTGAGGTGCTACAGTGGTAGAATCAACAACAAGTACAACAGCGTGACACAGGACAGGGGAGATGTGTAAGTAATTCAAACTCCTCCTCGGCATGCACGGCACCTCTCTTCTGCACGCAAGTACTCGAGTCTTACAAAAGTCACTTCATTCTCTCCAATGGCACCACACCGCAGGAAAGCAATCCAAAAAAAGGCCGACACTACAAACAGCGGTTGAACAGGAAGGCAGAAGAGAAAGCTCGCAAGAAGCTAGGAAAGAAACGAACGAAGCCATATTCGAGGGTCCTGACATCAGAGGAAGGTCGCGCAGAGCTGAGGGAGCTAGAGGCTGAGCAGGCTGAGCGCGAACGTCAGGAAGAGGCAAGCAAACAGAAAAAGGTCACGGAGGAGCAGGAGAAGCGAGATCGGCGAGCAGAACAGGAGCGTTCCCAAGTTGCATTCACCGGCGCAATCAAAACCAAGAAGCTGGAGGAGCTACGTTACATAGCCGCAGCCTTGTGATTATCGGAGACCGGACTGAAGGCTGAGGTGTTCCAGCGGATTCTGCAGCACTTTGACGACGACCCTGACCTCAAGAAAAATCCACGTTATGAGGGTTTATTCAACCCTACCCGTTCTCGCAGGCGCCGTCTCGATGACGGCAATAACACTGCTGAATTACAACAGGATGCGATCCCCCCACCAAATCCAGTTCACGAACCGTTCAGACACCAACCTCAGCCTGCACTTGAGCCCTCAATGTCAAGAAACTGGCACCTAGAATTTCCCCCGCCTGGGTATGCCCCCTCGTATTACCCGATTGGCAGCATCCTGCACCTCAACCTCACCCTCTACATATTTCGCACCCTCACTTTACACCAGCGAGTCATGGTAATGCGGATTTCCGAGTTGGCAACAGTGCAGACTCAGCAGAGGTATTCAGGGCATTGTATTCAGAAGCCTATCGGCAACATCAGTACAACCACAGTAATTATTACAGTAGTAAATGAACCACAATACTGAATGATTTATTCACCGTTTTCGAGCCTTCCGCGATGTGTACACTTCGACAAAGTTTGAAGGCTGCGGAGAGCGAAAGTCAACTGTGCCGCAACTGTGCCGAGGTGTGACAAGACGTGACAAAATGTTGCAGATTAGAGGGTAGACCCTGAGTTTTATCGGGTTTGCTCCGACATCACACCACATCATCCTAAAAATCAGTAAAAATCAGATCCATGTAGAGGAGATACAAATTTATGACGGGGAAAATTTGCGAAAGAAAATGTGATGTTGCTGAGGAGCTACAAAAGTTTTGCTGAAAAATTTGCATGTTATAGGGAATGATAGTATCTGATCTGTGAGATGGGATAAATGAGGAAGATACTCGGTTCGGACGCGGGGAAGATGCCGAGATGCCGCGGCGTGCCGGAGCCAATGACAAATTTATCGTACTAGTGAAGCCAGTACAGGTACACTGCCGGTACATCGTCCTCTTTCTTCCGCACGACCACCTCTTTCCCTTCCGCGCCGTCATGCACATCTTCTCTCAGTCTTTCAAGTATGAGTAGGTATCTTCTGCTCGTCGTTATCCCCAGTGTGCTAACTATGCAACTTTCAGTCACTCATGGTCTCACGTCGTCATCGGAATGTGGCACAAATACCCCAACCCACATTGTACTCACGTCGTTGCCGTCGATGTCCTCGATCGTACGATTGATCCGTCAACTGGAATAATACGGACGGAGCGTGTTCTCGGGTGCAAGCAGAAGACACCTTCATGGATAGTCAAGGTCAGCCGCACTAATGTCCGCACGCGACATCAGTCTTACTCGTATTCGATGGTTTTAGCTCTTTGGCGGCTCAGAAGATGCTTTCGTTCGTGAAATATCCTTCATAGATCCTGCAACGCAAACGGCAACAATAACATCTGTCAACCTCTCGCTGTCTCAGTTCGCTACTTGCTACGAGCGAATACAATACCGACCAATGTCCTCTACCCAGACATCATTTACCCAAACAGCAGAGATACAGGCACGGATGGCCATGTGGAGGAGTATGACAGACAAGTTTGAGGATTGGTTGGTTCAGCGCTTTGAGCAGAACGCCATTTCAGGTAAAGCTGGATTCTCGGACGTGCTCAGGACAATGTGGGAGGCCAAGGAACAGCAGACTGCACCATCATAGAGCAGCAGGATATCTGGTCTGTTTCTTCTTTTTGCCTGCACTTTTAGCATGTTAGATGCATCCCCATGGAACCTCCCTAGATCATATTCAAAACGTCTACCTAGACGACTTACGTTTATTTTATAATACAGAGGCTCATGCATTATTTGGATTCTTGCACACATATCTACGAAGAGCATCCGGATCCTCAACACTAGGTGGAGGACGCCGGTTAGACTTCTTGCTCGTACGCTTCTTCCCATCCCACATCAATGACATGATCATCACCTTTTTCACTCTCATCATCCTCGCCTTGCTCTTCTCGATGTAGTCGGGGTGTTGGTTGTTGACTTCCGATGCCTCCTCCGTCTTCCTCAACAACTATCATACCTTCTCCGTCGCTCTTATCATCCATAGTATACAAATCGACTTTGTCATCGAGGGATGGAGCTTGTGGCCCATCAACGAAAAGGTCCTTGAGTGCATCGTAATTGATTCGTTTACTGTACTTTGGATTTTTCTTGATGAGATTCCGCACTGACTCGGCTGCTGTATTTCCGGAAGGCATTGACTCGTCGCGTGGTTTGGTGCTTGTTTTCCGACGCTGATGAATAGGAAACGCATCAGTATTGAAGGGTAATTATTATCACGAGAAAAATTTCGACAATGACATGATACGAACTTTGCGGCTTTTGGGTTGATTGGCATCAGTTGGTTCACCTTTGGCTACAAACAAACCGCTCAGTCACGGACATGAGTGATCACAGCGTTCAAGGAACCTTACCAGCTAATGCCTCCAAGTAATCCCGATTTATTTCTACCCAGACACGTTCCTTAATCTTCACCTCCTCTTCGGTGAGGAGAAATCTATCAAGCTCGTCTTCGTCCAATCCTAGCAATTCATCCACTTCGGCAAACTGGGCCTGTCGGCGCTGCTCAGCTTCGTCCAGAGCGTCACGAAGAAGTGAGCCCTGAGTATTTTGCAGGAAACTAGCTACTTCCTCAGCGAGGGCCTGATCAACAGTTTGGTCGATGGCAGCCGCTGTTGGTGAGTCAAGTTCGGGAGATATAATGTTTGACGCCGGTCGCAGGGCAGGATCAATATTGGCATAAACTTCCTCGTTTTCGTCCGGGTAAAACAGTGGTGCTGGCTCAGACGTCCCAGCAAGGATACCCTGATTGAACAGAGTAGGGTCGATTATGGATATCTGAGGTAGGGTCTCCTCTAGAGGTGGTGCGAATTCCACCCGTTCCCCTTCAGACTCGCTATCTCTCCTTTTCCGTTTGCCTTTCCGCTTCTGTTTCTTAGGTTTGTTCTTCGGCCCATCCAAAGCCTCTTCCCGTTCTTTATCTTCCTTCTCCCTTCCTTTTGTGAAAGCAGGAGGATCCATCTCTTCATCTAACCATACTGTCCTGAAGTCGGCAAGCGTGAGGGAACCACTAGGAGTCTTCTTGAATTCATCCAATCGTTTTTTCAATGTGGTATCAGCGATCTTCACCACTTGTACAATCTCTTCGACTGAACGCCGGAAGTTATTCATGCGTGCGGCAAGGAGGAGCGCTGCACCACAAATTCCTGCTGGCCGACGGCCCCGAGTCACCCAATCACGGTCGAAACGTTGTACAAGTCGGACAGCATCAGTGGCGACTTTGTGAGTTTCTTCGCCAAACTCGAGCAATGCCGCGAAGCGGGAGATGTAATGAGAAGGGTCGACGAGAGGGAGTTTTAAATTTAAAGTCTGGACGAGTTGCAGGTATATGTGGCCCAGTTCGAAGACGTTGACCTGGAAAGAGATGACGGTCAGATCTAGTATCGACACACAATTTCTTACCTGTAGAAGGTCTGAGAAGTCTATAAGCATATAATTACGTGTCTCTTTTTGTCGACAGGCAACATATAAACAGACAGCAGCGACATTATTGCTTTTGCGACCCTTCGTAAACTTGTGTTCAACAGCAAGGGTGTAAAGACGCGTTGCGGCCAAGCAAACAACTTCAGATAGACGCAGAGCACCAGCGAAGTTCTGAATCTTTCTGCTAGCTAGTGAATTGTAAGGACCATGATGACTATGACAGAAATAACAACTTACCATTCGCGATGGTTTGCTCGCGAGACTCATTACTTCCTCTGTTCCCGAATGGACCTGACATGCGAGCATGCGCTGGTAGACTGAGGCTTTGTCCGCAGAAAAGCTATAACCTGCACTTACTTGAACCCTGACCGACGTATGATCCCTGAACGATCGCCGCGCCAGCAGAGGTTTCTCCAAAAGTGACCTCTGAAACTATGGTGTTCTCCTCCACCACCGTTCCGCATTTGACACAAAAGCCATTGCCAGCAGCTGCATCATACTCTATAACAGTCCCACCGCAATCTGTACATACAGTCTAAGCGGGGATTGATGTCATAGATGGAATATAGTGATGCAGGAACCTACCATGATGATGAAGGGGGCTCTGACGATATGAGAAGGTCGGATCTCGCTCTTCTTCTTCAAGGGTCTCCTAATAAAAAATGATAATGATAAGGGTGGATCTAGTATAGTATGAACATATGGGTCGTCGAAGGATCGTAGTAGGCGCTCATTGTTGGACTCGAGCCGGACTTTCAAATTTCCTGAACAAAATGCATTCTCGACTGGCCGTAGCACTAGGGCGTATGTACTACTAGCTATTACAAACGCTAGTACTTATTTGCGCGTAGTCTGGGACCCAAGGTTGGCATGAACGATGTTGAGACTCCTTGCTGCGCCGCAGCTTGCATTACAGGAAGTCGTGAGTAGTACGCCAGCTAGCCCACTATCGGAACAACACACTCACAGCTTCCGACACCCGTTCCAGGTTAACGTTTATCTGTCAAGGCTGCATCACTTCCTTGTGAATTTATCCCTAATGGCTACAGATAAACATCCCGGTTCTGCTACTCCTGTGACTATGCACATGATAGATCAGATGGAGGTTTCCTATGCATGCTATATTTGTCCAGGTTCATTGTGTTGCCAAGGTCCTAGTGACATTCATGAGAGCTATCATTGGCGATTCGAGTCGTGGAGATGGCCTGTGTGACCAAGGTGTCCTGCCTCTTGGCAGTTGGTCACAAATTGGTTGAAGTAGCAGCTGTGAGAAGATATCATCGATCGATTCCTCTTTCTGACTCTCATTCTTCTTGGCTCTCTGCACCCCGGCAGGACCGCTGTAGCAGTTCAGTCGACCTCCTCCCGTTTGCTTCAGTTCTCGAACGAATTCTTGCTGATTTTATTGCCCTAGTGGCGTTGTCGTTCATTTATCCGTGATTTCGGTATGTATTTTCCAGGTCGGGCAACCAAGTATCTGAAAGCGTGCTCCGCAGCTAGTTGTCCATTATGCGCATTAAGCAATTATGGAATATTATACCTCTCCCATCCAATATCAAGTTACTAGTGAGTCATTGCAGTGGCTTTACGGTCCACCATCAGAAAGGCAGCCTGCCACTGAGCGGGGTGTCCTGATGCATTCCGACAACGCTGCTGACTTTTCGAAACAGTGGGATCGGATAACTCTTTCACGCACGACCACCTTTTACTTCATATTTTCCATCCTACATTGTGTTCTCCAGATCATCTTCCAAGGGCAGGCCTTTCGTATCAATGTTGGGGCTGCTGAATTCTTGGCTTCGATCACAAAACAAGGAGCCGCCATCGACTCGGATGCATTCTATGTTCTGGGAAGTGACCTTCGCCTTTGCGACAGTATCCCAGCAGACTTCAGCACTAGCTCTTGCCAAGTAGTCTGGAATGGTACGGCGGTCGGGGATAATTCAATGGCCTCCGCAAATATAGTGACATCGACCCCCATGACTACTTCACATTCAACGGGGACGTCAAGTCTCATTTTCTCGACCCTTTTCGCTTCCTCAGGTTCGACAGTGTCCACTAGTTCGACGGGTTCAAGCCATACTGCAACATCAAGTTTTATGACATCTGCAAGTCCAACGACTACCGCAATCTCGAGTTCAAAAGCATCCACGAACTTGGTGTCTTCGGTGCATATCACTACCTCATCGGCGATGGCTTCAACTGCTACTGATGACGCGAAGCGTAGAGAGATTGCTGCAGAAATGGTCAGTAGTCGCTTCAGGATAGAAGCCAGCTAATGTGCCTTTCAATAGCCAAGCAAACGCAACCTCGTTGGAGATCTTCAAACCGTCGAGGTCAATGGCACCGTACAAGTCACTGTGAACGGATTTGGCTGGAACAATCAAGCAGCTGTTTTAGATCGACAGTGTCTTTGGGCTCTGAATTACCCAGTTCAAATGTAAGAAGCGTTTCGCTATACTCTATCATTGTTTATGTAACGTCATCGAAGCCTTCAGCAGACCGAGCGGGAAGATTTGACCTTCATCGCTTTTCAAGTCTGGGTTCTCGGAATGTCCATTGTCGCTGTAAGCAAGTCATTTTTATTTCTTCATTTATTTGTCACAACATTGTACTAGGTCCTGAACGAATCTGTCCCTCACACGTGAGTGTTGCAGGAATTTGTATGTCGCAAGAGTGACTTAGAGGATCATAGCGTCGCAACTCTTCTGACGCACATGCTCGCTACTGGATGGGCAGCTTATCAGATATTCAATACTGCTCAATTTCACGGGGACTTTACGAGGTTGGCAACCAATGGAGCTTGCGATCCGATCAATCTTTTACCGTCATATTGGAAAAGTCGGTTTGCTGCTGAAACCGCTAGCTTGGTGCTGAATGTCGTTGCGCTGTTGGTTTCGTCCTTTCTATCATGGAGACTTGCCAAGGTGATTCAGTCTCGATCCTGGTTTACAAGTTTACAGCACTCATGTTTTACTTCGATTACTTTCAGCTCTTTGGCTGGCAGACTTTCAAGCGCGTCGGGGCTTCAATCACTATCAGTCGTGTCTACAAACTTGTGCTCGTACTCTCGATTGTCATCCAGCTCTCACTCTTTTTCATGGTGATCGCCATCTCGCTTTGGCTTGATCAGCTCTGCAATGGCAATATTGGGCGTCTTAACTCCTCCCCTGAATATAAACCTTTGCTGATCATCACTCTCATCGTGAGTGAAAAATTTACGTGCCGTCAGAACCATTCGCTGACTACATGTTTGTGTAGCTCCTGCTTCCGTGGTTGACCACAGTCAGACTTCACTTTGTGATTGCTTGTACAATAGCTTACATTTCCTGCAGGGTTGGTATGGTGTGCGCCGAGAACTTAAGATTCCCATGTTCGTATTTCTTGCGCTCAGTGTTGGATACCTTGCGGGCTGGGCAGCAATGTTTGATTCCAGCTCGTTCCGGTGGACATACATGACCTGGACGTTCTTTGGGGTGATGACCTCCGCTTCCGTCTTCCTGACTCTTGTTGCGTTCATACTGGGTATCATATGTCGTATCAACTTCGGCAAGGGGCTTATACGGTATCGTGAGTTTGAACTCTTTGTGACTCGTGCCTGCGGGCTTATGCGGTTGGTACAGTCAATGCAGAAGAGCTGATCCCAGAGGATTTTTTACCCGTGAACTACGGAAATGACCTGGAAAAGATCGCATTTCCATCGGATGATAGGAACGTACCCACCTTCTCCGCCGTTGGACAAGAAGTTCGTCCACCTCGCATATGGGAGATGTTCTCCACACCAGAAAATTCATTCTCGGCCCCAGGAGCCGTTCAAGTGCCCTCGGCCGCGCTGGCGAGGCTGCCATCCTCTGGATCCTACCACACCGTTGAGCGGCACCAGTCCAAGAGTAGCACTCATAGTTCAACGAGTACTACTTCAAGCAGACTCGGCAGTGACTCTTCAGCTGGACATTCCAAACGCTGGGTCATCGAGTAAATGACACTTGCACAGGCTCCCGGTATATTCGATTTGTAATTGTAACAACAGTATCACTAGGTGGTCGATTTTATTTGATGCAATTCATACACAATAGTGTTTCGGTTGCGCCGTTGTGGTGACCGTTACTCACAACTGTCGTTGATATCTCCCCCCTTGTCCCCAGTTCCCGACGAAGGGTTACCACCGCGGGTCAATGGCGCAATAAATCATCACCTGTGAATGTGTGGGCCACTGGTAAAGGCCCCAACCAGTCCAGAGGCTGAGAAAACCAAGTTCGACTTTTGAAAATTTCCAACAAATAATAATAAATTCTAGAGAAGGGGCTTAGTCTAGTTAAGTCATACACGCTTCAAAGATATTTATCTGCGGCGCGCTTTGCCGGACTCTGCAACTTCATGCATTGCACCGGAGGAAGTCGAGGTTATCTCGGCACAAAGGATGTTTCGGGACGAGAGATGGCAAGTC
>QFEN01003789.1:140156-191900 GCA_003316125.1 Auricularia polytricha
TCACTCAATATCGGGAGTGGAAAGCTGGATCACGTCTGACGGGAGAGCATATTTTGTCCGCTTGCAAGAAAGTTGGCGTTCAGAAAATGTTCTAGATAATTCCGAGCTTGGTGAGGAAGAGACCGACAAAGTGTGTTCCCCTTTTCTGCTACTGCTCAATACTTTGACATAGCTTCTGCACCAGAGTTCAACATCGAACCGAGCTAATGGAACGCCCAGAACATCAACTGAAAGTTCTAGCTCGCAGTCGCACCACCATTGGGAAGGCACGTGTATCCATAACTTTGATGTGCCGCGTTGGGTGCAAAAGCAACGCAGTACCGATGACGGCAGCGGACGATCGTCGTCAACCTACATTCAACCTCGTCGGGCGGTGGCCATAGCTGTCAACACGAGGTTCTCACTCGTTTCAATTGGCACTCAAAGGTCTGAGGAATCCTGCTTATTTTATTCTTCTAACTAATCTTTCAATTTAGCGGTTCCATCGAATTCACAAGTTTTCCAACTCAGGATGGGCCCACACCTGCTCCGAAAGTTATGGAGGTACCGAACCCGTATAACCGTTCGAGTGGTTCTGTGACTGCGATGGAGTGGAGTTCGGATGGATATGTGCTAGCTGTTGGATGGACACATGGCTGGGCAATATTCAGCGTCGGCGGACGATGTCTTGCATCTGGATTTGGCGTCGAAGATCACATTGATGGCGACAAGTGAGCGAGCTCGTGGCTTGACGGGATGTCAGGGTACTTACGTTTTGCCACAGGTTTCAAGATACCTTCATGCACGTGGTCGAGGACCTTGTTAGTATGAACCGCCATCAAATTCGAAACACTCTGATTTTTAACCTCGACAGTTTTGGGCACCAGGAAACTTTGAGCTAGTTGTCCTAACCCCCTCTGGAATAAGTGAGTTAGTTCTGCATGCGATACCAAAATCTCATGCAATGGATCGTAGAACCGGACGGTCAGATTTTCGTCCTGCCATTTGCTAAAAGCGCAACGACATGTCAACATTCTCCAGTGAGTTTACGTTAGTACTCGAGGATACAAGGTTTATCATACACCGAGTCAGGACAACACTCGCTACGCGTTTCTGCAAATGGATGATCGAGCGCTGGTATACCGAGGCGCCGACCAACCTGACATGAGCGTGATCAACCCAGAGTCAGATGTATGGCAGCACATCAAAGTCAGTATCCCAACAATCACATACACATCGTTAAACTCAGGTATGGCAGATACCTCAATCCTACCTGGCAACAAATTGGCCCATAAAATACTCGGCACTCAGCAGTGATGGGCGATTGATTGCTATTGCCGGGCGGCGAGGTCTGGTACATTACAGCTCGACCTCGGGCAGATGGAAAATATTCTCGAACATCGCCCAAGAGCAGGCATTCACAGTGAAAGGAGGACTTCTGTGGTTCCACCATGTCCTGATTGCTGCAGTGGAAATTTCCAAGTCATACCAGGTTCGTGAAAGCGCTCGCTTCCATGTGAAAATTTAATTTACTGTACCTCATCAGATACGGCTCTACTCCAGGGATATGGATCTAAGTAATCAAAATGTACTCCACCGCGAAATCCTAACGTCGCCAGTGGTCATTTTGTCGTTGGTCGACAATTCGCTGCTGGTCTATACTGCCGACAACATGCTCAGCCACTATTTGATTGTACCAACTACTGACACAATTAAGCTCCATCTGTGCGGAAGTATCACATTTGACGGGATCATTGCCTCGCCTAGCGCAGTAAGGGCATTGAGTTGGATGATTCCGAATGCTCAGAAACGTTCGTTCTTGCGCTTTCAAAGCACTACTTACTCATTTCGCATCCAGGACTCGGTGACCCTGTGGACGACCTCGCAGTTGCAACTGTATTGATGGTGGTTGGTGGTCAGTTGGTGCTATTGCGTCCCAGAAAGGTGTGCTGTTATGAGACGTTAACGCAGCAAATTATTTACTTCGCCTTTGAGTCCGGTAACCAAGAGGTGAATTACGACCTGCAAATCTTCGCAGAACGCATCGAATTCTGTTGGATACATCTCCGTGGTATTGGTGCGCTCGAGAATTCACTCTGGGGTTACGATGGACAGAACATACGAGTTTGGCTAAATGCACTTGCCATTGAGCCGTCCGGGTCTGCCGATGAACCTTCAAGCGTTAAGGAAAGTGTGAGCATACCATTGGACTTCTACCCTTTGTGTACGTGTGTATTCTTTGTGTCGTTGGGGTCCTGTGGGATACTGATGGTCGAGCAGCTGTTCTCATGGACAAGGGAATCATCATTGGCGCGGAGCATGAGGCCGCAACGAGAATGAACCTCTCCTTTGTAATGTTCAGACATGCCACGAGTGTGGGTTTCTTCTCTGATTAGTCGTGTCTATACTTACACTATTACAAGTCCCATCTTTTCCTGCATCATGTCCTCCGTTACCATCTGGAATCCGGGCAAGTGAAGGAGGCAGTGACGCTTGCCAAACACTATCAACATCTGGTCTTCTTCGCACATGCATTAGAAATACTGCTACATACAGTCGTGGAGTCTGAGGCCACCATAGACTCAGAAGATACTTCAACAAGCGCGTCGCCTGAGTCTGGTACACTCGCGGCAGTGATAGAGTTTCTTGATCACTTCGACGCCTCCTTAGACGTCGTCGTCGGATGTGCTCGGAAAACTGAAATGACCAGATGGAAGCGTCTCTTTAGCATTGTTGGGAACCCACACACACTCTTTGAGGTGAGCCACAATTAAATTTTGTATACCAGAAACCCGCTAACTTATTGTGGCAGATGTGTTTAGCGTCCAAACGGCTGAAGACAGCCGGTTCATATTTGCTGGTGCTGCATAATCTTGAGCAGCTCGATGAGAACAATAAAGATGCCGTCCGCTTGCTGAACTGTGCTGTAAAAGCGCAGGACTGGCAACTTTGTCGGGAACTCTTACGGTTTTTGCATTCAATCGATGACACAGGGAAGGCACTCAGGCATGCCTTGTCGGAGACATCTTTGGCGACCCAGAAAGGCGTCATTGTACCTTAGATCATGATTTCCATTAGGTTGTTTGTGTAGCATGTACAGCAGGGGTCGCATATATGGGCCATATAATGTACGTAAAAACGACTTGGTGACGAATCACGATGATCATATGATATCGCCACCGTGACATTGTACTGTCAGGCAGTACCGATAAGGCTGCTTCAAGGCCTCAAGCTGGAGCTCAATACCGCCATCCAAACGTTCTGACTGTTCGATGGCGAGAAGGGTACTTCTTCGCTCCATGACGTCCCTAACTCGTGCTTTGCAGGGATCGCGTGCCATGTCCACAGACGTCGTGTCGATCTCTTACCAAACACTTGTATCTTCTCCCTCATCCCTAGAGACATCCATCGGTGAGTCATGATTAGTAAAACGTTGTATGCTACGCCAATGCCAATCCTTTCTCTTACAAGAGGAGGCGTTTGGATCGCATCCTCAGGCCCTCGGGATTATATTAGTGAAAGATCTTCCGCCTGTCTACCCTATCTACAGGGAAAGATTACTCAAGCTTGCATACAATTTTGCTCATCTGGACGAAGGCGTAAGGGAGAAATACGCGGACCCTGGGAGTATATACAGGTAGGTTATAGTGTCTGCATTTGCCCAGGTTCCAAGGTTTTTGACTCCGGCCTGAAGTTATGGATGGTCGCATGGGAAAGTCAGTGCCACGAAGGCTGAAAGATGTCATGCAATAAACTGGACTGACTAATGCCAACGTTCAGGAAATCATGAATGGGCGACCAGGTGCGAACAGTTATCTACTTATACCACCTTTTGGCTAGACAACCTGCTTACCTTGGAACTAGATACGCTGAAAGGGTCTTACTACGCTAACCCCGTAGTAGATGTTCCTGACGTCAACTCCGCTGTGAAAGCTGAGCATCGACCATTCTACGGCGATAACGTTTGTGTGTATTATTCGTTTTTACTACCCTGGTATCCTGAACACTAATCTTTCACCAAAGGGCCTGACAAGAACGAAGCCAGTATAGAAGGTTTTGAAGAAGCCTTCAAGAATCTAGGAAGGTTTGTTTTCGATGTTGGGTGTCAACTCGCAGGTGCCTGCCAGCCCTTTGGTTAGTATATGCAACAAGGTGTCGCAGCGAACAGCTACTGATGAGGATTTCATTTCAGTCTCCAAATATTTGACAGACGTGTCTTTATCCCTCCCAGAACTCATCAGCACCTCACAAACCACTAAAGCTCGCCTTCTACACTACTTCCCTCCTTCAGAACATAACCCTATCACTGACGATGAACCCATCGATAGCTGGTGCGGCTTTCATAAAGATAATGCACTCCTGACAGGGTTATGTTCGGTGAGCGCATGTCTGAATGCATCAACATTATCAGTGGTGAAGTTGAACACCGTGCTTTTAGGCTATATTCCTTCGTGAAGAAGCAGGAATGGAGCCTACTGCTGTTCCTTCACCTTCTCCGACGTCCGGCTTGTATATCAGAACCCGAGGTGGAGATCTGACAAAGGTTGCTATTCCTCCAGACTGCCTTGCCTTCCAAACAGGCGAGGCCCTGGAGCTAGTCACTGCTGGAAAGTTACGGGCAACACCTCACTGCGTGCGGGTTGGACAAACGCAAAGTGGAGCCAAGATATCGCGAGAGACATTTGCTCTCTTCATGCAGCCCGATACCCATCAACGTATCTCTGAAAGCGATACCTTCGGGTCATTTAGCAAGAAGGTGCTGGAGGAACATTACGAAGAAGCCAGGGTAATGTGATCCATGTATTATATATACCTAAGTAACGCAAAAAATCTAAGAGCTCGAGTAATCGAGAAATGTGCGTTGTACAATGAGACGAGCGTTGCAGTAAACTAGTAGACATAATGAACTACAGTCAATTTATGGCTGTGGCAATGTGGATTGGCGATGAGGGGTGAGTGCATCTGGTAGCACAGACATGACAGCAGCCGCAAGACTACTGCGTTTGAAAGTCGAGGACCGGTCAAGTTTGCCATCACTCGATCTGCCTGAACCAGAGGGACGCTTGTCGTCGCCATCAGAAATTACACTCCAGTCTTCGCTGACTCGGCGGGAATCTGTTGAAGTCCGGGAACCAGAACCAGAACGCTCCAGAGTAGAATGCGATGATACGATATGCTGGTCGTCGTGGGCAGTGCCTTCGACATCATGTGTCGCCTCTGATTCGTTGGGGGTTCGCTTGATCAATGAGCGAGCATACTCAAGATCACGATAGATGGCTTCGATTGCGGTTGCAACACCGTTCTCCTACATCCGAGTTAAAAACGCCAACAAGTCTTAATCGAATTGACTTACAGCGCGTATCCGTTCTCCAACTAGTTTCGCCCTCTCAATTTGTTTGATATCCGTGGTCGCAGAGACAAGCGCCTCAGTCATACTCTCCACGGTTAACCTGCGGACACCCGTTCCTATGCCAAGGGCTTCAACGCGATCAGCGGAGAAAAACTGATCTCCAAAGAAAGGTTTGATGATGGTTGGTATGCCAGCTGCAGGAAATGTATCAGACTAGCAACAAAGAGTTATAACGTACGAACCCCTTAAACTTGCACCGGTAGTTCCAGCGCCACCATGATGACATGCAGCATCAATGCGCTGGAACAACCAATCATGAGGAATGGAATTAATCGCATAGATTTGCTTGGGTAATGGTTCCTCGGGTTCAGATGCTTCCGAGGACTTCGTTTGTAATCTATCGGACCAGCCCTTGGAGAGAATTGCATATACGCCACTCCGCAAAACAGCCTCTATCACGCAATGAGTCATTGCTACCGGATCTGAGACAACGATGCTGCCAAAGCCGATATAGACGACCTTCTTGCCAGCTTCATGAGCCGAATCGATAAACGGTAGGAGATCAGGTGGTGGAGTCCATTTTTTGGCGCCTACTTCTGCGTCGTTGAGGAACCAGTATCCTGATAATAACTTGAGATAAACGGTCGTCATTCTAGATAAACTCGAGCATACCAGTGATGCGGATCCACTCAGGCCAATCTAAAGGAGGGGGTACAAGAGTAGGACTGAAATTGTACAGGAAAGGTATCTTGTGAGGCTGCATACGATCAAGGCTGGTATTGCCTATATGCAGGATATTACGTCGCCAACGGTTTATTTGCCCCGAAATAGCACGCCAGAATACTTGGTCGAACATAACGTAAGTCTGGCATCTTGTCGTCAGTTCAAGCGATGAACGAAGGCTGTTTCAACACACCATATAGTTATACCCGCCACCCATCTAGGAAAATTATCATGAGCTCCTACCTAGTACAGTTGCATGTCTCACAAACCTTGTGTTCTGGGACAGCAAAGGCATGTGGGTATGCCCTGGTGCGTGTCCAAGTCATTGTGAAAGCTCTAAAATAGGGTATCTTGAGTGCCTCTGCAATGTGATATCCGGCCATGGCGCTGGGACTTTCAATCAGGACGTCTGTGCCCTGGCATGCTTCCCATGAAGTCTTCAAAAGGTCATCGACCCACCCGCGGAACTGGAAGGATGTGAAATCGGCGAATGCTCATCCAGCATAAACATACCTTTAGCAAGCCTTCCTTGAGAAATGCCACAGTGAACGTGCCATTCTCAACACAGATGCGCATAAGCTCTGCCGGATCTCCACCAACATCGCCGAACTCGATTCCATACTGCCAGGTGTGTTAGTGACGTGCCACTCAAAAGAGGTGAGCGACTGACGGCTTCTATCCATTCACGGAATTCGCCATGTGTTGCAATTTTGACTCGATGACCATCTTCCATGAGGCCCTTCGCCAGAGCTATATAAGGTTGAACATCTCCTCTCGAGCCAATCGTCAGGAAAGTGAAATGCAAAGATTCCTTGGGCTTGAAAGTTAGGAAAGTCGACGAGGAAGAGGTAAACATCACTGCCGGGAGTGATTCAGACATGCTTTCAGGTGGAGGGGTGGGATCTGAGTCTGTGGAACTGGCAGGCTCGAACTCCTCCAAGATGAGCGCATCCTTTTTCCCCTTACTGAGGACCGGAACATCTCCTGCGCTCGCATGCTTCCTGACCTCTTCCATTTGGCGTTCCAGAATGCCGACGAATGCTCTGCGGCGGTCATCAAAGCCAAACTCAAAGAACAGTTCCTCATGGCCTTTGATAACGACTGTGAGACCGTAGTGGCTGAACCGAGTACCTTTGGCCTTCTCGACACTCAAGATATCTCGAATAGGAAGAATCATCTAGGAAAGTATGTCGTGAGGGGTAGACCCAGACGATTCAGGAATTGCATACCCGAGTCTTGGAAGTAAGAGGGCCAGTTGACTTGAAACAGAAATAGTTGGTGGAGACATACAACCGACCAGGTACTGGTAGAAGACGGAATAGGTATCCAGTAAAATCTACAAAATGCTCAACAGCAAAACATGAGATAGGAGGAATACACATACAGCCCAATAGGGTCTCCTTCTCGTCAAAGGCAAATGCAATCCTGAACTTCTCAGTAGCTTCCGGGTCGACAGCGGCTTCTGGTGTCTCAAGAACACTGTATCCCAGATCACCTTGAGCACTTCCCGAGTTCTGCTGGGCTGCTGATTCTGCAGTTGATGGAGCAGAATACACTTCACGTATGCCGCCCCCACTGGGAGAGGTACTGAGCGCAGACACATTTGAGGTAGAGATACTGATGCGGCTACGCGGGACCTTGAGCCATGAGGGCACTCCCACGTTCCATGGAACGCTTGATGGGATGGACTTCGTGGATGAACTAGAAACCAGATCACTCACAGACGTAGAAGGAGGGTAAGTGTGGTCTTTCGGAGTGGCGATTGTGGATGCCTTGGAAAGAGCGTGAAGCGCCCTACTTGAGTCTGGGGAAGATATTGGATCGGGTGAAGATGTGATGGGCACCAGTGAAGAACCTGATCTCTTAGATATGTGAGTGTAATCATCAGGCGTTTCGGTAGGTTCGGAAGCCCCTGGTGCGCTGTTGATGCGCCCCAAGGACGTAGGGAGTGAGTCCTGGAATGGTCGCAGAAGAGATGATAATCTGAAAGAGGAGCCAAAACGCGTATCTGGTGTTGGGAGGCTCTTAGCGCGATCCATACCATGAGTGGCAGAAGGATGTGGCGGGCGGGTAGAGGTGGTGTCCAAGAGCGCCAGAGGCGACCTGGGGACCAATGAACGAGATGAGCGCACAGCATCGCGAATATGTTCCAACGCGACCGGCAGGTCCTGGAAATAGGCGAAGAAATACGAGTCCACTGAATAGTGCTCCTCGAATACTTTGACCTCGATGGTCTCGCTAAAGTCTATCGCCGATGACTTCTCGACATCAATGACAGCCGAGTAAGGAATTGCGATCTGCAAGAGGTAACATGTTAATACGCACACTAGTGAATATGATCAACCTGCCTTAACAGTGTCACCCGAATTTTGTGCCTTGAAGATGACTTTTCTTATGGCCTTTACCCATTCCTCTCGGCTGGGAATTGAATCGGCCGACATGAGCACATTCTTCTGGTTGGTTCGGAGACGTATCTCCTTCTCTCCGGAAGGATCACAAGAGATCGCATAACGAAGATCCACTATACCATTTATGAAATACGGGTCCTAATGAGGCATAAGATAGCGATGTCTCGTAATTTGTTCCACCCACCGAGGAAGACTGATACCAAGAGAGCGCATCATTCTTAAGCACGAACCAGTGCTTTGTCCACCGCTTAGTATGGTTAGCCCTCTTGCTGAGTGTTCCTGACTTGAGAATTTGATCCTGCAAATATTATAAACCATGGTCAAAGTGTTTGGATAGAGTTCTTACTTCTCGACTGGGCATATGCGCAAAGAAGCATAAATGAGAGTTCGTGAGGTACATATATCCCTGTAACACTATGTGTAACGTCGTTAGAATCGCATGTCAATGTGAAACAGATTGCCTTACAGACAGAGCGAAGCAACCAGCAAGGCAGTTCTGGGATTGTTTGAACATTATGAGTAGCATCAATGAACGAGACACCCACCCGCTAGAACTTCATCGATGGCATCCAACTCAAAGATTTCCTTTAATTTCTCGGCTAGGCGTGCCCTCCGTCCGACTTTGACAGTCGTGATACTCCCAGCGTGGCTAGAAGCCCTGCGTCGCATGATCACCCCAGGTCGGTAGGCCGTCGGCAGCTCTGGGATAACGAGGTCGAGCTTCTGTACGTCTACGGGACGCGGTGTAGCAGCTTCAAAGTCCTCGGCATCAGCATCCTCTTCGGAGAGACAAGTCACGTCCAAATCTCCGTCAGATCCTTCATGTCCTTCCTCAGGCGAAGGTAAAGCAATGCGTGATGATAAGGACACTTCTGTTCTTCTCGAGCGTGCAACAGGACGATAAATAGCGTGAATAGAAGAAGCCATGGGTACTGCTAAAATGAAGTGTCAGATAAGGGCGTCAATGCAGCGAAATCACCAACCTCCAGAATCTTCGTCGCTATCCTCATCCCCATGCAGTGTTGTGGCATTAGCAAGGTCATCGTCTTGATCAGAAACGTGCGCCCATGGAATAGCTTGTAGAGCTTGAATCAGGGTTTGAGTTCCTGCGCGCATCTGAAACACGTGATTTGTCAATTGAATTACGCGTCACAGGGGATGGACGTACAGAGCCAGTCCCTCGGAATGCCTGTAATGAGGGCCTACTACAGAGTGGAGAGGGTGAAGGAGGTCTGATAAAAGGTGAGTCATCTTGGACAGCATCTGACGACTGGAATTCTGTGTCAGTGTGTCCATCGGAAGATGCCTGTTTAGGCATCTGCGAGCAGGTACTAGGCGCAACGGCTACTATGCAGTGACTGTCAATGTCTTTGCGAGGAAAGGAAATACCAAGTGTTACCTTCAGTGTGATCCGACGGCTCTTTGCCCTTGCCTTTGCGACTCAGACTGAACACACGCCTGTGCTCTCCGCTGGATTTAGGCGAACTTGGTGACTGAGCTCTACCACTGATACTCTTTCCAAAATCCTTGGTTTTGAGGGCCAGACGTTTCGCGCGACTTTGTGGAGATGACAGAGAGTCCTCATCTTGTTCAACCTGGTCTAGCAAACGGAGATCTTGGGGAGGATTTTCGATTTCCTGATGACTTGGGACTGCTGTATTACGGGCAAGGGGATTCCAAGGGGACAATTTGGACATGCTGGTGCTTGAGGCAAGTGGTTCACGGAGCCGAACGTAATAATCTGATATCAGCGGCAGAATTGGCCTAAGGCCTATTTGAATAAGCAGCGGCCAATTGGCAAGTTATGGGTGGCAATTGTTCGTGGGAAATCGAATGCACGCTTCAAAATATTAAAGTCGCGTGTATTCAATGCTGCCTGCAGGTTCGCCTGCTTCATGCTGCTTCTGCACCCCATTATACGTTCTCTCTAGCAGTTCGTCGTCGCTGAAAATGAGAGGAGAATACTGTGTTGCAGGTGCATCCTTTCTTTCGTGAGCACATTTCCTTCCGTTTCCGCTTCCGATTTACCTTCCTCACAGGTTTGCTGCACTTTTGCTATTAATCTTTGTTCATGTACGTCTTTTCCTTGTCCTTTGCCATTATAATCTTATCAATTCTGTCAGGTTGGGCAAATCAATACCTCACTTGTTCCACATGGAATTGCAATGGTGATTGATTCGCGGTCATAACTGTGGCATTTCTGATCACATCGTCCAGGCAAAAGTTGACGCTTCAGGGTTTGGGTCAGTGCCCGATATATATATGGTCAATATGCTGACAGGGCCACAGTCAAACATTGTCTCAGTCCATCCTTGTTCCGATTCAAGGCCTATATACCACCAATTATACCTCACCGCTCGGCGAGCGGAATGGGCTGAGACAATTCTACGAGTTCGGCCTCTATTCCTATTGTGCATTCGTAAACAGCTCTGCCGGAACATGCACCAATCACACCATTGCAGACAGCTTCGTGCCTTATGTTGCAATCACGTCCGATATGCTCCAAAACTACACACAATACTCTGATTCGATGTTTGCCAACACAACCTTCATAGACTCAAACTACCTGGGTTTCAATTCTCGCGTTGCATACTACTTTATCCTCATCGGGACCATATTTGCAACTATCGCATTGTTCACGTAAGGTCTACACCTCGATTCTCATATGCACCACACTCAAGCACTGCCTATAGCGGTGTAGCAAAAACTTCAATCCTGTTCTTTATTTCGACAGGATCATCGATAGCGGCTGCGCTGTTCATTCTCATTGGCGCTGCCATCTGGACATCTATCGTCAAAAAATGCGAGAGCATAAATACCTTGGATGCCTCACACGTCAATGGCACGGTTGTTTCAGGCATGGTTGTGTCCTATGGGAATGGAATATACCTTGCGTGGGCGGCCTTTGCCTGTTTGGCCGCAGCTACAGTGCCATACATGGTTAGGTATGATTCTATCGTTCAATCAATTCGTCCGTATCTGATCGCTCAACCAGCTGTTGCACATTCCGAGGATGAGTATTTGGTGCTGGTCATCGCCCTCAGATTTCTGTCGTACTTTTACGATAAGCGATAACCTATGACGATCAGCGATGCGACTCTCCTCGTGAGAGTCATCAATGAGGATATTTAGACTATATGACTATGTATTACAATGCAATATATGGCGAAATGAAAATAGCGAAATTCTTCATACTCTCAAGAAATATCTATTGCAAAAACATAACATAACACGCGTAGGCAACCAAAATTATTAGCCCACCGCGAGGGTCGAACTCGCAGCCTTCAGATCGCCTAGTCATAAGAGTCTGACGCTCTATCCGATTGAGCTAGGCGGGCGATGTTGTCGTGTTTGCACCCATGACCTTCACCAGCACATGAACCTCGCCGACGGGAGACAACAATAGGCAACGGACAAAGATGACCTCCGGAGATCACGCCGTAGTCAACGGACTGAAGTAAGCTTTAATCAGTCAGGGGCAACTTGAGCTGTGCACCATGCAGGAGACGTCGGTTGATTTTATTTTTCCTAGGGATCCCAGGTGTAAGTATTCCCTAAATTCGGAGCTTTTCGGTAGCAGACCGGGGTCATACGGTAGCTCCTAAAGCTTTAAAGACGCAAGTGACCGCTTCTTCTATGAAGCAAGCGAAGAATTCACATTTGCTATGCGGCCCGACATGGCTACGATCGTTGGCAACTTTAACGGAGATCTTTTGAAGATGCGGGCGCAGACACACACCGTAGCGAGGTCAGCGTGGTTGCGCTCCGACGGGATGACAAGGGCCGTTGAGTATGAGTCATAAGATATGGGTGATGCTGTGAAGGGTGAGAATGAGGCTGATGTAATGATGGTTATAAGCCGTGCTTGCGTGGTCCGCAGCAGGTTACGATTTTAAGCCCACTCCAGGTAAACTTCTGCTTAACCTGACTCGATTTCAAGTTCGTCGACTTTGCGCAGTCCATCAGTATGTCAGAGACGCAAGCTGATGATTTCTATTCTTCCTTCGAGCCCTATGGTTCTGAATTCACAAAGCAAGGTGGTGGCCTTGACTTTGCTTCATTTCACTCGCCTTCAGACATCCTCGCACCCCACCCCGATCTATTCGAATTAGAACTGGATTCAAGCCTTGCGGCTTTCAACGAAGTCCAGCTGCAGCTCCTCACAGTAGACTCCAACGACGCTTACTCCTTTTTGAGATCCGATACTCCAACGTGTGGTCCTCCTTCCACGATCACAGTTTCCTCCGAGTCTGCATACGACACTCTTTCCACTCACTCAGAGTCTCTCTATAACTACCCGGACTCTCCTTCATTTTCTACCAATTGCTCCTTTCCTCTTGACTTAGAGATGGATTTCCAGCGAGTTCGTGTCGGTGGTAGCGCATGCTCCGACTATGGTATTAATTCCGCTGCGCAGTCTGCCAATAATTCTCTTCCCATGACTGTCGACCCCAGCACTTTTGGGACCTTGCCCCTTAGTCCCCGCAGTCCTTCAGTGACTGCGCCCGCTGCAGACAATTCCTATAAGCGTACAAGCTTCTCGGACTACGGTGGCGCAACTCGCATTCCTGCGGTGCCCAAGTCTTCATCCGCAGAATATTTCCTCAACTACATCGCCAGCGCTGACCCCGTCGTCTCCCCTAACATGTCGCAATTATCCTCATCGTCATCCCCCCCACCTCTTGCAAGGTCACTCAGGGGTGTCGACGATCAATCCAAAGATGATCCTCGTAAAAGGTACCAATGCCCTTCATGCCCCCGAGGTTGGTACCATTTGTGCTGTACTGGCTTATCGCTGATCGTTTTTGTCCTCTAGCATTTGCTCGCGCTTATAACTTGAAGACACACATGGCAACCCATGACCCAAACCGTCTCAAACCCCATGTGTGCCCTCACCGTTCGTGTGGGCGGTCCTTCAGCCGCAAGCATGATCTTGGACGTCACTTGGTCAGCATTCATCGTGATGAGTCCGTGGCGTCCATGCCGTCGTCGGCAGTCAAGTCCATTGGTGTCGACAGTGGTCACAGGAGTTGGTGTGACAGTTGCGGCAAAGGAACAGTCGGTGCTTCGGCCCAGTGTTTGTGCGCCGACATCAAGTAATTGCAGATTGCGTTGTCCTGTTTAACCACTATGCGTACGTTTCATTGTTTTGAATTGCGTTTCCCTGTATTGACCCATGTGTCGCCCATAGCATGGGCGAGTATATTTCGCCACTCGCTTCGTCGTAGTCGATGGTCGATTCGTCCACTGCGCGCTTCTGATGACGTATCATTCCTCTATCTGCGCTATTTCCGTTCTCGACGTGTTGCGTATCGTACCGTTCAGCCATAGTTGCTGAGCCCAGTGACGAACGTGATCTCGGGTTGACTACCTCATTTATGCTTACCTTCCTTCGTCCAAGATGGGCTGGTAATATTCTATCTCGTTGGGATACTTTATTTTTGTTAACTGCTATTCGACGATGCTTTGACACTTCCATAACATAAAAGATCACCTCTTTAAAACTGCTTCCTTGTATCTTGGAAGACGCGTTGTTGTTCTACTACCTTCGTTATGTATTTACCCAGTGCATGGAAATACCACTATTTATGCATCTGTGAGCGTGTCAGAATCACTTGCGCATGATCTCACGTCTTTCCCAGTTTGACAATTCGCGGTGGATGGCGCCCCCACTGTCATATCTCAGTTCTTGTCAAACGTTGACAACTTCAACGGATGAATGAATCGCTAACAGCTGTTTTTATTTTCTACGCTCTTGCCACATCTCGATTGCCAACCGACGAGCAAGAGCAATGCAGACCATTAAGTGAGACACTAGTGACCTCGAGGGGTTGCGCGTGCACATTGTTTTGAAATTCAAATGGTACACCCCGCGACGCGGTCACGTGGATCGATCATCCTTTTCGTCACTGGTGATCTCATCGGATTGCAAGTACTTTCCGCGTCGGCGGCGGGAACGCCTCAGGGGTATAAAAGAATATGGACTCGTCCGTTGGACGCCCGCCTCCTTTCTTTGCATAACTTATCTATTGGACAATCGGTCGGAAAAGTTTTCGCTACCATGACCTCTACATCTAAAGTCGAGGACCTGCAGCGAGACATACAGGAACCGCCAGCCAACCAGCCTTTGACAACGGATCATGGTGTAAAGGTGGCTGACACGGACAATTGGTAAGAATGAGTGTATGCATCGAGTAGGCGGTGTTGATCTTTAATTTATCGTCAGGCTCAAGATCATTGGTGAGGGTGGCGGTCACAACGGTCCCATGCTCCTTGAGGATCAGATTGGGCGAGAGAAGATACACCGCTTTGACCATGAACGGATCCCAGAGCGTGTGGTGCATGCCCGCGGTGCCGGTGCTCATGGCTATTTCAAAGTATTTGACGATCGCGCTTCGAAATACACATTTGCCCCTGTCCTGACGGATTCCTCGAGGACGACTCCTGTCTTCGTCCGTTTCAGTACTGTTCAGGGTTCGCGTGGCAGCGCTGTGCGTATATGCTTCTTTTTTCGCGCATATAATCGGTTAAAGTCTCCCGCCGCGTGTAGGACACCGTCCGCGATGTCAGAGGGTTTGCAGTCAAATTCTATACTGAAGAAGGCAACTGGGACATCGTCGGAAATGACATTCCCGTTTTCTTCATTCAGGACGCCATTAAATTCCCTGACTTCGTTCACGCCGTTAAGCCAGAGCCTCACAATGAAGTGCCTCAAGGCCAGAGCGCTCATAACAACTTTTGGGACTTCGTGGGTCTGCAGCCTGAGTGTTCGTCAAATTAGTCGTTTCAGATACCTGTTGACGCCCTTTTTACAGCTGCACATATGGTGATGTGGGTCATGTCTGATCGCGGCATTCCACGGTCCTTCCGCATGATGCAAGGATTCGGGGTGAACACCTTCACACTGCAGAATGCCTCAGGTGAACGCTACTTTGTCAAGTTTCACTTCATCCCGGAGTTGGGGGTCCACAGCCTTGTATGGGATGAAGCCCTCAAGATCAACGGTCAAGATCCCGATTTTCACCGCAAGGATCTGAACGAGGCTATCGAGAGCGGTGCTTACCCAAAGTGGAAGTTCGCCATCCAGGCAATCCATGAGCGCGACGAGCACTCATTCGAGTTCGACATCTTGGACGCTACCAAGCTCTGGCCCCAGGAATGTGTACCTCTTAAGGAGATTGGCGAACTAGTTCTCAATCGCGTTGTCGACGAGTTCTTCCCAGAAACTGAACAAGTCGCATTTTGCACCAGTCATGTCGTTCCAGGAATAGGATTCAGTGATGATCCTCTTCTGCAAGGTCGGAACTTCTCGTACTTTGATACCCAGATCTCTCGTTTGGGCATTAACTGGGAGGAGGTGAATTTGATTCTTCCCCTGTCACTGACACTCAGACTCATTGCTACAATTGCAGCTTCCCATCAATAGACCTGTATGCCCTGTGCTCAACCACAATCGCAATGGGAAGAGCAGGCATCGTATTGTTAAGAGCGACGTCAACTATTGGCCGAACCGCAAGGATATTGGGCATCCAGTTCCTGCGGAGGAAGGTGGATACGTCGAGTAGGTTTACCTCAAGCGTTTTCGCCCTCTCAGTCTCATAATGTCATAGATATGCACAGCGTCTCGAAGGTGTCAAGAAGAGGGCGCGCGGGCCCAAGTTCCAGGAGCACTTCGAGCAAGCTCAACTTTTCTACAATTCTCTTGCCACATATGAAAAGGCTCATCTCGTCAACGCCATCGGCTTCGAACTTAGTCATTGCGAGGATCCGGTCGTTTACAAGTCCTATATCGACGTTCTGAACAACATTGATTTTGACCTGGCAAAGGCGGTCGCCGTTAAGGTGAATGGCGAGGTACCAACTAAGCCCGGTCTTGCCAATAATGGGAAGAGGAGCGAGGGTCTTTCGCAACTCGACTTCTTGCCTAAGGAGCCAACCATCGTCTCAAGGCGCATCGCCATCCTGATCTCAGACGGTTTCAACGCTGTTGAGATGCAAGCTGTGCGGGCTGCTCTCACGAGCGCACAGGCCGTTTGCTATGTTATCGGTCCTCGTCGTAACCACATTCGTCCAATGCCAGGTCAGGACTTCGGTCTGGGAGTATTCGCCGATCACCACTTTGACGGCCAGCGTTCAACACTCTTTGATGCCATCTATATCCCTTCCGGCGAGGAGCACGTAAAGACGCTTGCAAAGAATGGTCGCGTGGTTCATTGGGTAAGGGAGGCCTTTGGTCACTGCAAGGCTATCGCTGCCGTTGGTGAAGGTGTGTCAATTTAAAGCTGATAAGTTTTCATATGGTCGTTGACACTTGAGACGTTCCAGGTGTCGATTTCCTCCGTAACGTTGTCAGACTCCCTGGTATTGATCTCTTCGCCCCTTCGCGCGCCCATGGCAGCGATGAAGTTGTCACATCTTACGGCGTCGTGACTACTGGGAAGTACAGCATTTCCTCAGCTGTCGCAGACGCGCTCAAGATTGCGCCTGACACTAGAGGCTTTGCTTCTAACTTCGCGTTCCAAATTAGTCAGCACAGATGCTATGAGCGAGAACTGGATGGTTTGACTGAGCAGGTTGCATTCTGAGATTTGATGGCTATCGACAGATTTCTTATCGGTTGGTTGGTTGGGGGTGGGTGCAAGATTATATCACGTACGCAATAGCAGTGACACCTGTCAATGTAACGTACGTGCCAAGAAGTGTATTATTTCCGCAGGATGTGGCGTTCTCAGAAGTCAGTGATTCATGGGAGTTCGACAACACCGCGAGCATAATTATACAAGTTGTGATATGTAACAATACCCGGGGATGTACTCTACAACAGTCAACAACACAACTACAACAAATGCTGTTCAAATAAATACTTATTCACTATCACGCTTGTCCCATTCCAAGCATGACAATAGCATAGACGTTGGCAATCAATACTACCACCCAGATGGCATATGCAAAGGCTGTAAGGATATATCCATTACTGAAGTCGACGACGCCGTATTCCTGTGTTGACGAATGCTTGATCGGATCATCAAGACTGTCAATGTTTCGCTCAACAACAGTGATGCAGGTGGTCACAAGTGTGTCAGAAACAGGGGGTACTGGATGTGTGGAAGGTATCGGCGGGGTGTCGGCGAGTTTTTCTTGCATCACTACTTTCGGCGTTCTGACAGACATCACCGTTTTTGACGAGGTGAGGTAGATGAGGGGGAATGCGACGAAGGGGAGGACAACGGACAGGACGACTTGTGATGCAATGAGAAGGGCGTTAATTCCTGCCCCTCCAGATGAAATGGCCACGATCATAGAGGGTATTAGACTGATCAGGCGTGTGAGAAGACGGCGGACAAATGGCTGTGAAGAACAGGGGTTAAGGCGAAAATGAAGCCATTGAAATGAATGACGCATACGGAGACATTCCACGATATAAACCCTTCGGAGACAATTTGGCCTGCAAGCGTTGCCGTGACACTGGCAGTTTGACCTGCACAGATGAGGGCGAGTGCAAAGAGTAAGGCCGCAGCTATTTAATGCTGAGTCTAGCATCGTCGCAAGATGAGCATCTCCGCTTACCTGTGCCAAGGCTTTGTAGCATCAAGGTATGCATGTTGACCAGTCCGATTGAGCTGTTGTTGCTGGAGTAAAACATAGTAGCGGCCAAAATTAATATTCTAGACCTTCTGTGTCAAGTGATGGAAGCAACGGTGGAGGAGGGACGTACGCCGAGTTGATTGGCACCGCAAGTCCCAGTAAACTCAGAATAACATCGACAGTTCCGTGGCCAAGATGAGCGCGAATGAATTCTATCGAGTTGTTCTGGCGACATCCGTGTCGGGAGGTATAGTCTTTCAAGTCATCGCGTTCTGATTGTGAAATGTATAAGGTACTCTTCCAAAACCGCTGAAGTCTCTGGAGAAATGACGGTTGTCTTATGTCTGCATGTGTCGGAAGTGGCTGGGGCGGTTGTGAAACACGATCCTGGGTTGCAAGATTCGAGCCCAGAAACAGCGCATGGGGCATAACTGTGGCTCCAAGAATTCCGATAGCTATACTACTGTGTTGGTAATTTTGGCTGCTTTCAAATGTGGGTCATACCTGTATAGACTGCGTTAGGCTGTGCCTGAAGAAGACCGGCAGACGGCACAAAGCCCAAAAACACTTGTGGCCAGTTTGGGTGAACCTTGACGAGTAGCAAGATGAAACATACGAAGACAATTGCAACCTAAAATTTAAATTAACAACCGGATGACTTTCTGAAAGTATCAGCACAAACTAATATTATGATCACAAGCTCAAAAAATCGCACTGGACGTCCTGTTCGCGAGGGGTCGCCTATTATGAGGAAGATGAAAACGTCGACACCAGTAAGGAGCACGGCAGACCACAGGGGGAGTTTTGGAAAAAGTAGACAAAGACCGATTGCTGACCCGAGTAATTCTGCAAGGTCCGTGCTGATGATGGCTATTTCGCATAGTGCATAGAGAGGATACAACACAAGTCGCCGGACCAACCGTGGGTGCCTTGGATGGTCATGGAGAAGTAATCTACAGTGATGAGCCAAATCTAGCAACGTCGTATAAGAAGGCACATCGACGGAGACAGAAAAATATTCACCTAGACCAGTTACGCAGCCGAGTCTAGCTGCCAAAACCTGTGATGACATTGAAAGATTGCACAAATAGCGCTAGACATTATCGGCGACGTACCTGCAAAATAATTGCAATGATTCCAGCGAGAAAAATGACGAATAGCATGGGTCGATAGCCAAAGCTAGCACCTGCTTGAATATCTACGCTCCAATTACCCCTTGATGAAAATCAGATATATAATGTATACATGACAGTGATCATATGGCGTACGGATCGAAATAGCCCACTGCGCAAATGATACCGACGCCTACATGTTTTTTGAAGTGGTGCAGCACAGTCTTCAACGAAGCAACTGCGAATGTCTGAGTACGTGTCAGAGGTTGGGGAGTCTGTTCAGAATCATTATGATGCAAGGAGGGTGAGCTTGAATGCATGCCAGAGCGGCCTTGGGAAATAGCTGGGAGAAGAAGGCAGCCAGTACACCATGATCTTAACACGATTTAAAGGACCGATGATAAAGTCTTCCTTTGGGTTCGGTGTGAACTGACTTGCTTGTTTTTGGCTCGTTTTATCAGATTTATCATATTCGACCCTCAGTTTCGGCTTGCCGTGGATCCCCGGTCGATGCCGGAAGTTATTTACCGGGTTTCATTTCTCACGCACCTGGCTTAAACCGTATGTGACGCAAACTTGTCAGATCAAGCAACACGTCCCTGACCCTCTTCCTATCCGCCAGGTCGTGATGGACTTCAACGATCTTCATCCTTCAGACGATTACAGTCACAGGTTTTTCATATGGCACGAATGGATCCAGGTATTCAATTCGAACGCCACAAAGGTGTCAGTCAGCTTCCCATGCTCACGAGTGAACAAATCAGGCGAACGGTCCTCTCACTTCAGACAACGTTTTTGATTATTTTGCTACGTCAATGTTCTATGACAAGCAGAGCAACAATCAGGTTTTGCGCATGCAGACCATGCACACGGGTGTACCCATATTAAACGAATCGGAAGAACTCAAGTGAGTTCCATTGAAATTCTGATCTCCTTTTGTATATGTTGTTGCGTGATTTATAGACGTTTCACTGGCATCGAGTTTGCCCTTGTCCATGCTCAGTCACCTTCGCTGTTTATTATTCATAAAAGAGAGCGGTTATCCCCTGAGGAAGGTACGTCAGAAGTTGCCCAGTAGTATCTCCCAAATTTGAGCATGGAAGGAACTAGTTCGTCCTCTCGCTGCTTATTTTATCATGAACAACCGGATCTATCGGTCGCCAGACGTCTACGGCGTTCTCTCCAACCGTTTGGTATATTCCCACTCCTACATTATATTAATTTCGGCTTATTTTCCTATAGCTTACTTCTCTCTACGCTCTGCAGTCCTCGTTAGATATACTGCGCATCAACCGACCTGACTACACTCCTCGCACGGGATTTATCTGGCCAATTACGGACCAGGCTATGTCTGATGATACTAGTAAGAAATGGGGTGCAGAAGATTTCGCGACTGCTGCAGGCGAGACAGAGATATCTACGTCACAGTCGGAAAGTCAGAAACCCACTTTAACGGCCAGCGGACCAAAAAAGCAACAGAACAACATTTTGATGTTAAACGCAATGAAGTCTACTGCGTTTCACTCAAAAATTTCCTTTTCTTCTTCTGCTTCTGCCAGAGATGGGGAGAGTGTTCCTCCTGAGTCCCTAGGGATACGCTCCTCGGCTACACCTGCACCTGCAGCGACAAGAGCGGTGACCCCAGCCAGCGGTCCCACACCACAAGACACGCTTCCACCGAAGGGCGCGCCTGGTGCGGGTAAAAAGAAGAAAAAGCGTACGTATCAATCAAAATTGGCGCTGTTGCTCGCGCACTTATAAACGGATGTTGTGTGATAATTCAGGTACCCTGTTGGCTCCCGGAGCAAGTTAATGGCCTCCAACCTATCCAAACCGGCCATAGCCCCCAGTGCCACATCTCCACGTAGGCAACTGGCTTGTGTCGTGTGTAACCATGTCGAATAACATCCTTCTCGCGAGCCTACAGGTTTCACCACTACCTGGCGTCATCTCGTGCTATCATACCATGGAATCTTTACTGCCGATGCAATAATAGGACCTGGAGCTACAATTGGTGTTGCAGTTGGATTGGGAGTTGTGAAAACCTACTATATTATATTTACCACTGTAAACCTAACATTGCACCATTACACGTGAAACTTGTTCCCAGCAACTCATCGAGTGGCGACACCTACCAACCTGTCGGTCAACCATCCCAGTGGAGTCTGCAGAGATCCGCTTCGCGGGCCTCCGGCTCCGCTACCTAGAGATAAAGGATTTGCCGATGCAAATGAATTCTTTCTGGCCTTCGAAGCTAGTTTCACTACCAAGAATTCGTCAATATCATAAAAACAGATTGTCCATGCACATGACCGTTCCAAATATGAACGATAAGGTTGAAAATGAATAATCGGTCCATCGTGACGGATGAGATGAGCTGGAAAAATGATGCGAACCCGAGTTGCTGATTTCATCTCCATTAGTCTCTAAGACAAGACCGCCTTGTATGATTTCTGCTAGAATGTGGTGCGCCTGCGCATCCAAGATCATTGGTTGTCGGAGGGCATTCGTATAAAACTCGTGTGACTCACTTCGTCGAAATGAAACACAAGGTCCAGTTCACAGACATTCTCAAAGTGCCGATCGAGTCCTTCCACAAAAACCTAGAATAGTTCGTCATAACGTGGGCACAACTACAGAGGCGACATTCACCTGTATTAAGTCTAGTATGCCCAGTTCGCTTTCTGCACCATCGACGACAAAGACAAAGTACAAAGTCGCGTAATTTCGGTAGACAACGCGCCATCTCTCGTCCGAGTCATCCTTGGGGCCGAGAAACGCCTCGAGCTCCGGTGCATCTAGAAAGTTGCAAAGTCCCGCAGGCCGGGTGGATATGAGAGAGAATATTTTTTGAATCAACGTCTGAGAAGATTGGTGAAGGGGCGTGTAAAACTTGGTCAGCCTTGGAATCCCGGATGTGTTGACTGCAAAACGGCACGTCAGGCCAGAATGACACGACTAGAGATTTCTCTGACAGATGAGCACGGCATGGATCATGATGACTGTTGCGTGGTCCACTGAGAGTCTGAGTATAGCGGAAGAGCAGTGATGACAGTCCACGCCAACTTCCGGTGGTTGCCAGTTGGTTGGTTGGTTAGTTACTTCACCATAGTTCTCGTAGTCTAGATTAGATTAGATGCAAATAAAATGGCAACAATTAATAGCTTGCGACACACGTCGGTTCACGAACCAGAAGCTACTGGTGACTACATGCACAGTACTGATTCACACAAATCACAAAGGATAGACAGGCACTCATTATCTTCCAGCCGCTCTGTCACCATTTACAACCGCTGTTAGATACCATTGACATTTCCGAAGATTTCTCTGTCTCAGTTTCCGACAGACCGCGTGTCGGTGGCGCAATGGGTTCATGAATCATCCCTCGGGAATGTCCACCCTGGCTGCAAGCGACCCGCAAGGTTTCCCACAGGTCCAGAAAGTCCTGCTTGGCTCTTGAAACTTTCCAAAAAGTTCTTGATAAGGTTGTAATCCATCGGCACCTCCTCTTCGCCAGAGTCAAGTTCCTCCATATCTCCACCTTCGTGTTCGAGCATGGCTTTGAGCTCAGCCTCCATTTGAGCTTCGATGTCTAGATCTTCCTCGCTGTCTTCTTCCATTAACTTCGATTTAGAGTTGCCTTTGCTGGGTATTACAAGGTCGCCTTTGGGGACGGCCGCAGCCTTCCCCTTCAGGGTTGTGTGGCGAGACTGATTCAGTTCGGCATCCATAGCTTGCATGACAGCTTCAAAGGAATCCAAATTCGGATTCACATTCGGCCTCGGGCCAGGGACAGGTTGCCGACCCTGTGCTTGCGGCGGGAAAGAATCAGATTTATTGTTTGATGATCTTGTTGAGGTGGATGGTGCATTCTCCGCCGTGACGCTAGTGGGAACAAAGGCTGTAAAAAGCTCGTTAGCAAGATCTTCCGGGGATCAATTCGTAATTACCTCCTCGTCCTTTCCTATCCTTGATAATGTCTCCCCACTGTTGGTCAGATATTCCCAAAGCTTGCCTCGAGAACTCCAGGAATTCTGCTTCTTCCTCATCCATGTCAACTTCAACATCGCCAACCACCTGCGGGCGGTCCTCTTCTGACTCAACATCTTCTTCATCTCCACCAGCGAGTGGATCGGAGTTAGATGATTCATCATCAGAGTCTGCACCTTCGTACTTGTCACGCGGCAGAATGGGTGGTCGTATAGACCGAGTGCGAGCTGGCGATGTAACTTCTAAAGCGGGTTCGGTGGCCGAAGACTGTGTTATCGCCAGATCGGTCCCGTCAACAGTTTCAGTCTCGACAGTAACTTTGGAAATACGCTGAGTGTTGAATGAAGCGGGCATCTGCCCATACTCGGCCTCCGAAATGGCGGGCACAAGCTTCGCCATCGCTTCTTGGCGTGCAGTTTCGTCAGCAACTGGCTCATCTTCATCGTCGGAGTCAGAGAATTTCTCATCACTAAAATTCTCTTCATCTTCTTCATCCGCATCGCCCTCGTCGTCTGAGAAAGCTTCACTAGAAACAAAATAATTAGCCGTTGACAAGGCTCCGGTGTATGAAACTTACTCTTCAAACCTAGCACCCTCTACATCACCCTCTCCTTCGACAAACTTCTGCACCTTGGCTGCAAGGTCCTGCAGCTTGGTTGCTTGTTCCTCAGCTACCCTTTCCTCTGCCTCGTCACCTGTGTCGACATCCATCGCTTGAGACTGCGGCTGGGAACGACTCCGCTCTAGCATGTCATCAAAGCCGGCTGCATCCACGTTCATCCAGTCATCCGAGTCTTCAGTCTCACCAGGCATCTCGGTGAGGTATTCAGGGGCGGTAGACAATGCTGAATTGAACAGCGCTGCGAACGAAGGACGAGTAGCGTCGCTGGTAAGACGTCAGCATCAGGGCCGACAATGAAAGTGGATAACTTACTCCTCTTGGCGAACCTGAATGAACGCATCAGCGGCCTTATTCTCCAGCTCATTCCAAAGCTGCGAGTCTTCGACTTCGCCCCGAAAGTAGCCGGTTGAGACTAGATTCGTGATATAGGCTTTATAGTCGGATGATCGGCGAAGCGCTTCTTTACGTGCTTCCGCCTGAGGCCACGAGGTTAGTATGGTGACGGAGGATTAAATCAAACATACATACCGATGACTTGAGTACCTCAGTAGTCTTACTTGCAATGTCAGCACGACTCTTCGACTCCTGGTAGATCATTTCGAAACCGCAAGCCTGTTTTTTTGTCAACGAACATCTTCCAGAATGGTGAATGTCTTGACATACCAACTTCATGCCAATGTCTCTCCAACGCCAGATGTCGCTGCCCTCACGCTCCTTAAAATAACCGAATATTTTTGGAGGGAAGAACTTTTGTCCAACAAGTTGTGCATATGCTGGTTTTGTCAACTTGACCGTGGTAAGCGCGGCAGAGTGAGGAGGGAACCGCATCATGCGATGGGCAGCCTACGGAATAATCATCAGGAACGATGCCGCGGAGAGTGCTATATACTGACACGTAGTTGTACAGCATCACGCGTGTAGAATGTCTCGACAGGCTTTTGCACCAATGAGGGGTTGACGGATAAAGCGCGAGCGATGTCGAGCGGAAGGTACACTTTGGTAGTATGTACGTGGGTTTTGGCTGCCGCAGGATAGCTTTCCCGAAATCAATAATTAATCATATACAACCAAAAGATATAACTACCCAGAAATTCGCTGCCATACCGTATTCTCAACTGTACAGGGTGCACGCGTATCGACAGTTGCATCGCGGACCAGCTTCAGTGCGTCATCGATGGCCAAGTATTCTTCAAGGTCATCACCAACAATATCGCCTTCGTCATCACTGTCTCTGGAACCAGGGAGTCTGCGACTTCGTTTTGGTTTACTTGGAGCAGATGTGTGTTGGAGAGGTATGAGGTGCATAATTCCGCTATATATCCAGACCTACAATGTAAGAGCACAAAGGACAATTCAGCAAACAATCTTACCATCTAAAGCACGGGAAGAGGGCGCACCCTATTCTCGGAGTTGGACGGTTTGACCCACGGGGGCAGGGCTTCGGCTGCCTCTATGAGTAGAAACTCCCCGTCAGAGTCCATTACGCTACACGCTGTTAGTCCCGAGATAAATCACGCCGGGATCCTGGAATCTGACCTAATAGCAAAATCCCACTTCTTGCTGATCTCCCGTAAGATCCAGACAACGCACCACTCGTCATCGATGGAGTCCCCGACGCGCATACGCCCTTCAAGCATCCACTTTTTATCCCTGGCTGCAGCAGAATCGATGTCTTGCGCGACTTTTACCTCGAAGGGGTCTCTGTGCCAGAGAAAATTTGGCAAAAGCTCGGAGATATATACTTGCACGCATGCTGCGAGTGTCGTTGCAGATGATTTTTCTGCTAGTGCTGGAGGAGGATAAAGGGTGTACTGAATTGTGTCCTCTGAGATCGAAGGCGAGCGATTGAAGATGTCCATCGCCATGACAGATTATTGGAAGACTCTTGTTTAAGATCGTCGTCGTTATTAGATAAACTACTATCTTCCTGACTAGCTGTGTTTGTCAGCGAGGGTGACCCCGACTCATTTCCTTTCTTCGTCCACCGACGAGCACCAATGGCGTCGACCACTGCCTTCAAGGACAGAAATCTCATCGCTGTCATAGGAGATGAGGTACGTTTATACCTGCGTTAGCATTAATCAGGACTGGATTCGCGTCGGCAGGACTCAATAACTGGTCTGCTTCTTGCAGGCATCGGCCACATCAACGAGCACCAGAGGAAGAATTTTCTCGTCGTAGACTCTAGTAAGGTTTTTGGCGTGTTCCCCGTCACCGCACGCTCAGAGATGTCCAGAATCACAAATATCATCGATCGAGGCCGCGTTCCAGGAGTTCACTCAACGGAAGGACATCGCCATCGTCCTCATTAACCAGCATGTGAGCTCGAACCCCCATCGGTCGTATCTTTGACCTGAACATGACATGTACTCTCAGATAGCGGAGAAGATACGACCGACGGTGGATCGCTATCAAGAAGCATTCCCTACGTTGCTCGAGATACCCTCTAAGGACCATCCATATGGTGAGCACTGGACACGCCTACATTCTCCGTGTATTCTGCGCTAAAGCTGTAAATCCAGACCCTTCGAAAGATTCGGTATTGAAGCGCGTTCAAAAGCTTTTCGGCGAGTAGACAGCGTATGCCTTGCTACATTACTGGCATTGCTAGGGGTTCATACGTGGCCGCAGCTGAATTCCCTATGTACCATATAATACAGATGTGCATGGCAAGCAGAGTCTACTATGCCTAGATAATGGATGACCTGCTCCCCTACCTTCGAATTAGGTATCAGGGTAGCAAGTCAAGCATTTATACCGCAGTAAACCGCATGATGGGCTCGTTCTCCCGGACACCTGGTGCTCGTTCAACGAATACCCTCACTGGATTCCGGGTTTCTGAGTCTAAGGTTGAAATGTTGGCGTCAGTGGAAATAGTAGGAATCAACAAAACGGCGTACTTGGTATGTCAATCAGGAGGTACCGGAAGACGAAGTAGCCCTCGTCGTTCTGTTGTTCTTATGAGCGTTGGTGGATATTCCTTGGATAATTACATACCCGGACAAGATCAGCATGGACCTCTCCCTCTGTCCACGAAACGCTTAAGTCACCTGCACCCTCAGCTACACTTCTCCGTCCCTTCAACCCTGAGAACAGCCCGGCAAAGCTCCACAGGCCCTTCTCTTGTTCTCTTTCGTTCTCCTGGTTGTCGTTAATTAACAGCTGTGGGTGAGATGCAGGCGATGGAGCGACATCTCCACTTAAGTATCTAAATGCACGTTTTGCAGATTGCCCAATCGACTCCAGTTTCTCCTTTGCAAGCGCCATGGCTTCCTCTAGAGTCAGAGAACTCAAAGACTCTATGTATGAAGGACCCGGGTCTTCGTCAGCTTGCTGAGCTGATTTAGCGGAGGACGACCCTTGTATGTAGAAGTTGAGGAGCATATGTTCTCGCCCTGAAGCATCCACTGCGACCTGAGATGAAACGTGCCTATGCCTATGCCTTGGTCGTGTGGAGGAGGGTGGATTATTGTGGAATATAAGAGGTGCTCGCAAGTACTTTGCAACCTGTACATAACGAAATTGGTATTAGTACAGCTGTCTCGAACACAGTCGCAGACGTACCCGAGGAGACGTATTGATACGATCACAAGCATCATTGAAAAGGACTGTAGGCGAGTTCTTTGAGAACAACTCCGATGTAAGGGCATATATGAGCACAGCAGAAAGCCCGGCACCCAAAAGAATGACAGCAAGGTTCGAAGTGCGCTGCGTTGTTCGAACCACTGTCCAAATAGGATTAATCACAGTGCCTCAATATGAGAAGATGGATCTATAAGAAAATGTTGGAATGCATACGCACCCTTCCCACCGGTGCTCAGCTCAGACCACTGTTTCACTTTCTTTCCATGCTTGAGAGATCCTTGAGATATTCCAAGCGCAAACGGCCCCACCGAGTCCTCTCGGTTCATACGTGTTGCACGCTGTTTCTGGTCAAGCGCAGAAGAAAGCAATGAGGAAGATGCAGCGTCTTGGTGAGTCATAAATGTCCTGCGACATAAGCCAAATGTATGACTTTTGTGATGGTGACCATGTGAAAACAAGAAGATGTAGGTCGATGGCTGCGAACGAGTGCAAAGCATATTGGCCTGACGTGCGAGCCTCACCATAGAGGTCATGGTTAACGTTCTTGACTGCATCCGAAAGCGCATAACCTCAATATGGCCGGCGATCGCCTAATTTTGACTACTCGAATTCTCGTGCATGTCCGATATGTATGCTGATACCTGTTTGCTTCGTCCGTTTGTTGCTAGCAAGCGTTCGGGATTAAAAATAATAATCTTGGGCCGAAGAAAGATGGTATCATTCATGCAGAAGCTCCCATTACAAAACAAATACAACACTCTGATTATTACTCAGTCAATAACTTATGATCGCTCTCCACGCAGGCGTCTAGCAAGCGCGAGATCTTTAGGTTGGATGGTGACACGCTTAGCGTGGATAGCGGCGAGATTGGTATCTTCGAACAACGAAACGAGGTAAGCCTCAGCGGCTTCCTGGAGTGCCATGACAGCAGAGGATTGGAATCGGAGATCGGTCTGTATGGCTATGTTAACAGATGAATAATGAAGAAAGATGTTACTGACTTTGAAATCCTGTGCGATCTCACGCACAAGACGTTGGAATGGGAGCTTGCGAATAAGGAGTTCCGTAGACTTCTGGTAGCGACGAATTTCACGGAGGGCAACGGTACCAGGGCGGAATCGATGCGGCTTCTTGACCCCTCCTGCGGGTACCTGCAAAGGGATCGAACTAGTCAGTTAGGCATGGTGGAAAGCGGGAAACGCTCGACTGACAGCGGCGGTCTTCCGAGCTGCCTTGGATGCGAGTTGTTTACGGGGGGCTTTGCCTGTCCAACATGGTTAAGATGAGGTTTGAAGGATGAGTACAAAACACATTCATACCTCCAGTGGACTTGCGGGCGGTCTGCTTGGTACGAGCCATCGTAAATGTTGGAAGGTAAGTAAGGTTGAAACTTGAGGGAAGTTGATAGTGAAGATGGATGTTGTCCGCAAGCCACAAACCGACCGTGATTCCTTCTTATATGTGTGTGCATGCCGGCACGTGCTGGATCAATCAACAATGATGATAATGTTGAGTATATTTAGCCACTAGCGCGTCGCGTCCACCACGTGATTTCTGTGAACCGCACAAGGTTCACATGACATCTATTGATGGCGTCCCCACAATTAGAATTGGTGTTTTGACGCGCAGTCACACCAGCTATAGCTGCTAGAACCACAAGGAGAACACAATAGCATTACGAAGATGAGGTCAAAAGTGAATTACCAAGGTACGAATAATGATAATCACATCTCTCGCTCAGACGATACAGCGACCATGACATTGGATACCACTGCTGACTGCGGTGTCGCAGCGCGTCGCTAAGCAAATGTAATGCAAAATTAGTATTTCACCTTTCTAAATGAATCACGAACCTGTTCAGCTCCTTCCTTCACGAGACAATACTTCACGCCCCATCTGCCCTTGCATTCGAGATACTCTTACAGTAAATACATGCCCGCAGCTTCTTCTTTGGTGGGCCATCATCAGGTTCATTCGCAGAGCGCTTTCCAGTTCGGCTGACTTCTGCTACCCCCGGGGTGACGAACTTCTCGGCGTGGCTTCTGACTCTTCGCGGCAGTCTCCATCACTGTACTACCGTGACAGCGCTGATTGTGCGAGTGGTAATCAGCGAGCAGCTCCTGGCATGTGTTTCAAAATAAGTCACTTATTGGCGGCATGCTCGTGTCGGGCTTGCGTATTGGGATAGTCGGAATTGTCACAGAGCTGTTCATGGGAGGAGCTTGCCCATCGGATGGGCTCGCGGCGAGGGCAAGCACAAATAAGCTGGATGTGGGAAATAGAAGGAACGACTATCTTCATTCCATCAAGGTCTGACTACGGGAGACTAGGATGTGGGTGCCGGGCTCCGAGGCCCTGAATTGTTGACTCTGATGGAGGGGCCCCTCACCCGACGGTTGTCGAAGCCATGCTTGTCACCGATGCGCTATTTGGTCAAAATCATATTCAAAACCTCTTTTTCACCATATATGTGCATATATGTTGATTGTTAATTACGTTTTGCCCACACGCACTAGGAAAACAGAACGAATCTTCGTCAGAAACAGAGATTGCTCAGCATGTGCGTCATGCCGAGAGCGCGTGCCACAACGGCAAAGGGGTAGACCTGGGTCAGTCCGCACATGGGAACTCGATTAATTACGTTCTGATTGGTTGGAGTGCAGACAATTTTTAAAATTGTACATAAACTGATTGGCCCCTACGAAGTTTCCCATTACCCGACTTGAACGACTGACCTCGTCATTACTAGTGACGCGCTCTACCAACTGAGCTAAACGGGATGCATTTTCGGGTTCACTGTAAGTAACATAACATTATCTCGGCATAAATTGGGCCGAAGGGATGCCCTAGCAGTAAATGGAGGTATTAAAGGCTACTTCCCATACGTTTGCATTCGTTCTGTAACAGCTTTCTTCAACTGTGCAAGAAGTTGTCAACTATATCATTAAATACAGGGGGAAAAACTTACCGGGGGGCTAATTCCGTTACCCTCGAAATATGCCAGGACGAATTCCTCTGCTACCCAATCGTTTTCCACAGAACCCATATCTCTGAGAACCAGAGCTCGTGGGCGAGATGGGTTGCGCAATGGCGCAACAAGCATTATGTCAAACGGTTTGCCCTTTGACATTGACGTAGTAGGGAAAAGTGATTTCAACATCCTCAAAGGAGACTGGGCTGCGGCTTCCTCTTCTGGAGTGATTGTAGCACGGGCATGTGCGAGCTGCATACGCGCAGTGAGGGCACGGATGAATCCATCACGGAGATGCGAGTAAGATGTGCTACGAGTGGGTACTGAGCAGAGTGAGGTCCAGAGTAGCGACGGCAGGTGGTCAGTAGAGACTTGCCTATTCGAATGGCACATGCGGTATTGCGGACAATGTGCACTATTTTTTCGTCGGGAGTTGCAGTCCTGGGAATCTATCGAGTGGGAATGTGTATCAGGATACAAGAGGGAAGGAACGGCGTTACATTCAGGTTCGGATTGGCAAGGTCGGCATAAAAGCCAACAGAGTACACCTTGATGCCAAGGAATGATACGGTTCTCACCCCAACGCCAACGAGTGAGAACTGAGGCAAAGGGAACTTTGATGGTATACGAAGGGTCTTAGGGAAAGCAATGGATGTTGCGGGATCAACTGTAAGGAGTTTTGAGTTCTTGGACCGGCCCATTCAGGCGGTGAAACATACTCTCAAATCCAGAGTCGGACTCGGCATCGAGATGGACGGTTATGGTACTTTGTACTGCATATGCAACTGAAAATATGGAAACAGCACCGCATAGTAATGGTTTCGCGAATGACCTAGTGGACTGTTTGTGAGACCACGATGAGCTGAGAGGTCGTAAGAATGATAGAGACATGGTCGGTTACCCGCGTGGGAGTGAGGCGTCAGGCGTTTACGGAGTGCATTCTCATCCGGGGGTCGACGCAATCCCTCCTAAACAAGTCAAATCCGCAGATATAGACGACGCGTCAGCTGGAACTTATAAACACACACGTACGTTCTCAATCAAATTTCCCTTTCTCTTAGCAGTTTCATCCTTTCGGTTGACCTCGTGAAACCCACCTCATATCATCTTTGGATTGTCCCATAACTGCTTTCTACATCAGCGTCTCTTTTCATGTCACTTGATATCAATAGTCTCATTGCAGAGTTTGCAGAAGAGTTGTCTTCAGGTGGTATTTCCGTTTTCATGGACGAAGAAGATACTTCCGTGGACGTCCTCGAGTCCCCCTCCGATGACATTGCCGCGGATCTTGTCTCTGATCGCTCTGCATATGAGAAGCAAAAGGCTACTCTCCAGACCTATCTCGATTCCCTCCCTTACGAGTGCGAGTCTATTGATGTCATGCAAGCCAAGCTTGAGTACATAGTTGCCAAGTTGATAGTCTGTGCTGAATCCAAGAATTGGTTGGTCCTCACAACCTGGGATGCAATCCTACAGTGGTATGTTATTACCCTACACAATCTCAAAATTTCTCACCCCTCCCTCCAGCTGGCTGCAGATGCGCTATCCCATGACGACCTCCATCCGCGCCAAACTGGTCCGCTTTTATTACGAATTATGCCTTCTGCCTGGCATAGAAGTGCGCGTCATCCGTAGCTGGGCAGATATGTTGTACCGCCTCTTAGGATCCAAGACCGTTAAGCGCAAACTTGAGGCCACTGACCTCCAACTCCCCTGGAAATCTCTATGGGATGTGTTGTACAAGGAACTGTTCCCCAAGAACCGCCTCGCAGAATTTCAGTAAGCGTACCACAATCATGCCTATATGTTGGTGTTTAATGCAAGGTGGACAGGGGCAATCGTAACTTGAACAATATCTTGTTGTATGTTGCAGAGAGCTGTAAGCGCTATTTCCCCGCGACTGATATCCCCGATATGCTCGAGACATTCTTGCCTATCCTCACGCCCGATGTGAGTCCTAATCTATTGGGATTGATGAATCTCCCCTCAGATTAATTCCATCCAGACTACATTGACAATGATACCTGTTCTCACATCGTTCCTTCCCCCAACCCACACACACATCTACCTTCCCGTGATATTCAGGATTTGGGAAGCTTTCAATTCGCACTCTATGGACGATAGGTTTCTCGAACTTGCCGGAATCCTCGCGGAGGAACATGTCGCTGGTAAGGAAGGACTTGCGGGAGAGGAAGGAGGTGCCGCATGGAAAGATATCGGTATCTGGACACAGGAAGAGTGGTTGATGCTTGTTAGTAAAGGGATTGAGTCGCTGTGTAAGTCTTTTTAGTATAGTTGATCAAACTCTGCTGACTTTTTGTTAAAATAGATGTCCCTGTGGGCAATTCGAACGTGAGTCATCTCTCTTTCTCTCCGTACTGCGATCTTCAACTAAATTCTAGCAGAATGTCGTTTCCACATCTGTTCAGGCAGATGCTTCCGCGGCCCGCCAAGGCTCCAAAGTCAAGAAAACAATTAGTAGAATCAGTCAGTATCTTCGTATCTTGTGCGCCATACAAGAACTATACTGATTCCTGCAGGTTCCTTGGCTAAACTATTTGTGTACTCAATGGCCCTCGATGGTCCGGTACGCGGAGATTCTGCATCCACGCCTGGGTCTCCTAATGGCCAGCTGATGGGCTACTTGGCTGGTTCGAAGGCGCTTGACTCGTTAGACAAACTGATTACAAGTACAGAGTCCTTCTTTCATCCATCAAACTCTGGTCACTGGACGTTCACGGTACGTTTTGTGCTGAAATGGATGAACATCTGCCAATATTTCCTCTAGCTTACGAATATGCTGCAACGTCTTACCGTCGAGTTTGCCGACAGATGGCTTGAAGAACAGCAGCCCTCGTGCAAAATTCCCATGGTATGTATGACACCAAAGCTTGTTGCAGTATACTCATACGCACAACTCAGGCACATCGTCTCACTCCTTCTCTTCGCCGAGCGTTCGTTAATGTTTTGCGCACGCCTGCATTTCTTGCCATGTTTTCCAAGGATTCCTTTTCGATTAGCATGGCACAAGGTGCGCTGCGCACTATGGCATTGCTTGAGCCGACGCTCATCATGCCTGAGCTCCTCGAGCGTGCCTACGGTGGTCTGGAAGTGGTAAATGAGACCCACCGCACCACTGCAGTGTTGAAAATGCTTTCCGGCATTTCACTTCCGCTTGTCTCAGAGATTATATGGAGGCCCGGACAAAAGCACCTACTTCCTCTTCTTGAACTTTGCCTTCCTGGCATTGATCTGGTAAGATTTCTAACATCCTCATAGCGTGCATCTGTTACTCATCGTGTAATGTCTAGAATGACCCCAATAAGACTATATGTGCTACATTATTCATTGTCAGCGCCATACAACACGTCAAGGTTGGAGATATCTCCATGCACCACTCTGGTTTCGCTTTGTCTGGGGATGCGCCAGGCGAAGAGCTCATGGAAGTTAATACCGAGGACACCCAGATCCCTGAAGGTGTCGAAATCAGCCCATTCGTTTCACTGGGCAGGCAAGAAGAGAGGACTCTTGTCCGGGAGAGCACGGCAGGCTTCGCAGGTGTGCCCATTTTCCCTTCAGTGAAGGAAAGCTGTTTACCCCCCAGTAGATTGGGTGACGACCCTGTTTCGCCGAGTTCTAGCTTTATACGAGAATCTCCCTGAGGAAGGTGGGAAGAAGAAGACCACCGGCGGAAAATCAGAAGAGACGGTTCTGAAATCGATCAAGAGTATGCTCGACGTGGTCACCTTGCACCTCTCAGACCAGCTATTCGATCTCATCTTGAATCTCATCTTCGATTACGCTGCGACAAACGCGAAGTCTAACGCCATCCGGGCGTTTGGGCAGCTTGTAGCATGCCTGGCACGCGCACAGCCTCAGAAGACATTGGATAAGTTTTTGCCGTCGTGTATCTCACGCATACAAGAAGAACTCAAGTATGGTGCTTCGGGCGTTCGGACGACATCAGCACACGATCTTGTTCCATCCGACACAACGCTGCACTGGAGTAAGTGACTTGTTCTTTTTTTGTCATCTAACCGATTGTCTCAAACAGATATGTCGATATTGCGTGGATGTCTTGCGTACGGCGCACATGCTGTGAGTGCGATCTAGTTCCGTGGCAATTATGAATTTTTGAATGCGTCCAATTTCAGCTCCTCAAGCACAAAGAAGATATCATCAACCTTTTATCCTTGCTGTTGAGTAAGACGAAGAATGAGCGTGGGTACACGGGCACTGCTGCGATCGTCGCGAGAGTGATGCATGCACTGTCTGGTGTATACCCCTCTGACAACCGCTTCGTAAACGAAGACATATGGAATCAGCCTGGTAGGTCATGTCGACACCACCCTGCTTACGCAGCTAATGATTTCTCAGAGTTCGGCGAGTCGCACAACACTCAATGGGGTCGACTGTATGAAGCAAAGGATGTGAAGGTGGAGTGGCACGGTGAGCACGATATCAATACGCTTCATTCAACTGCTGCTAACCATGGGATATCAAGTTCCAAGCGCCGAGGAAGTGCAATTCATTCTTGACATTTTAGATCGGGTAGCAGCTCCTGCGCTCGATAAGATAGAGACCTTGGCGCGGTCTACTGAACATTGGGATGAGGTCGTTAGGAATGACTTCTGCCGGCAAGTTACACAACAGCAAAGACAATATCCCGTTAACATAGTTTTCACAGGTACCTCTTGTTCGTGAGGTCTGTCTGGAGCGGCCTACCGTCATTCTTGAAAGAAGGCCCCAAAGATGTAGTGCATCCATGTCTCGATGCAGAAGTAGAACTCGAAGAACTTATTGTTGATCACCTTGACGTCAAAGCCGGATTTGTTCTCACTGATCCTAACGATCCTCGCTACCAACAAGCCTTGCAGCACCGCATCCGTTTCGGCAATGTCGCGCACATGGCCGCGGTCGCCTTGCGCCAAATCCAAGGAGGTGAAGATCATTTAGATGCTGTCGTCGCCGTCGTGAAGGCTATCGACACTTACTTCCTGGATTACGGGATGAGTCGGTCAGACTTCATCACATTGCAAAAGAACTTTGCTCAGTCGAGAGAGTAAGTTGTGCAAATGTATCATTTTTTCCTTGTCTGACGTAGACTAGGGTAAACCGAGTGTCGGCAAGGCAAAAAGAGAACTCGCGAATTGCGTGGATAAAAAGAGCACACGTATACCATTGTGGCCGGCTCTATATCCACGCCTTGTATCGCCGAAGATCGTCCCTGGACGACACATTACTGAAGGAAGACCTTGCGGAGCTCTGTTTGTCATCATACACGCGAGTGCGACGGTGAGTTGCTTCGTGACATTATTCGCTCTTTGTCATAATCAAAATTTTCAGCCTCGCTCAGAGTGTGCTGCACAGCACGTGCGGTGTGAGTACAATCATATTATGTTTTGACCGCATTGTGACTTCAGTTCAGTCCTATGTGCGAGCAACAAGATATATATTGCCATCTATTTTCAACGCTCTGTCGAAAGGCAATGATCCTGATAGGATCAAGGGCGCCTTGTATGTCCTTGGTAACAAAGGCACTGGTATGTGGGTTTACTGCGTTCGTTCAGCGTGATCTGATTTGCGATCCGTACAAGCCGCGCTGACTATGTCCGGTATGTCTGATTAGCAGTAAGTATAATTGATTCTAATATCGCGCAGAGCCACCGCTGCGACGGCAATACCTTGTTGCTCTGCTAGAATGCCAGCATGAGGAGAAAGTGAGTGCAAGTCGCATCTGTGGCTCTGAACCCCGTCTGATTTCATAACAGCCCTCGATACAGAAGCTCGTCACCACTTTCTCCACGGAATGTTTGATACATCTTACTGAAGAAGTAATAAGGACTTCTGCATACACAGCCGCTACTCCTGGGGTTCAGGCCTCTATTCGCACTCTTGAAACAGAGTTCTCGCCTGCCGTTGTGGATAGAAACCTAACGACGGCGACGGCGGAATGCGCTGCCAAGCATGCAAGGCTATGCTTGGAGGAGACCGATAAGACTGTGCGTATGGCGCTATCGATTCGTACGTTGATGTTGATATTTGTCCTAGGTCCACTCTATACTTGAGATTGCCTCTCGGCCTACGACACATGTACGTTGTCTCTTACTCTCATGCAACACATCTAAGCAAGACTTCAGTGGAGATATGTACACATGGCCATAAAGTTTTTGACGGGCTTCATCAGACGTGACGCAGTGGCTCCTCCGGAGTTAGCGCGCTTCTTCATGGAACAAACGCTTAGCCCGCAACCAGGAATAAGGACTAGTGCTGAGCAGTACGAGCTTCGTAGTTACATATGCACCCATTGATTAATTTCTTTATCCTTTTCTTTATAGGGCAATCGTGAAGACTGCCGTTCTCATGAAGATACGAGCGTACGCCAAAACTGATGACGAGCTCTGGCTCTGCAAATGGCAGAGTCCCTTTGCGAGGACTATTTCCATCAGCAACCCACCCGCTTTCCTTGCGCAACTAGACCAGCCCGTTAATGATGTAGAGTAAGTCGTGTTTTTTGTCGTCTGGAGTTTGCTGTTCATGCATAGAGTCTATTAGCGGGTTTTACGTTGACCTACTAGACACTGGCTTCATGGCTTGGACGAAGACCATCAAATGCTATCCTGTGAATCTGACAAACTCAGTGCCATGGGACTTAGCGTCCAGACAGTGCTTGCAAGCCATGGGCAGCTTTATTGGAGAAGGGTATTTTACTCAGCTTGCAACATTGTGGAGCCAAGAGTCCAGCAAGGCATCTGGTCAACCGCATCTTCACGTGGAGAATGTTATTTTCATGATTACTCTAGGTGCTTGTCGTTTCACTCTTACATTCATGGACTCCTTGCTAACCATGCTGCAGCGAAGTTGTTTAACGGCGAACACTTGCATCTAATTCTTCCTGTTGTCGAACCATTGATGACCGATGCAGATAAGTTCAAGCAGGCAGCTGCGGCTGAAATATTGACCGGATTGTTACGTGGTATTTATCCTGTCCCGTACCGTTGTATTCATATCTGACATGCTTCAACACAGGGTCCAAACACTGGCCCAGGCAAACACGAGAGGAGCTTTGGTCTTGGCTCACCCCGCGCTTTGACGTGATTCTCACACAGGCGAAGCCAGATACTGTTTCATATTGGACCTCGTTCCTAGAGGTAAATTGTTCCGCAGTTGTATCGAGCAACGTCACTCATTCACTGCCGAAAAGCATACCCTACTGAACCTCGACCCACGTCGCTTCCAGCCTTTGGTCAATTGGATATTATCGCTACACCTTGACTTTCAGGGCGACTCTGCGTTTTCCAGCAAGTCTCTTTCTTGCCATTAGCCCATTGTGCTCATTGTCTTGCAGTGACGAAGGCCCTCAATGTCATCGTTGTATTTATTGATTCTGTCGGTGTCCGGTTCAATAACGCATCTGAGAAATACGCATCGATTTTCTTCGACAATGCGGACTCTAACTATGCAGAGGTATTTGCGATACAGATATGCTGCATCTGTGTGTCTCATTTTGATGCAGATAAGGTCTTCGATAGCCAATGCCCTGTGCCTGATAGCGAAGTATCAATGGAGACCAGCATACCCCTCTGTGGATGCCCTCCTCGTGGCATGCGCCGAGAGTCCAGATCCACTCCAAATCAGGTATGTGCCTTCGAGTAGCGCTTCCGATATGCCACTCAGTAGTCATTTCCGTCCAGACAAGGGTTTTTCTCTAATCATGTGCAATCGATCATCGATAATCTGCCCAAATGGAAGGACGAACGGTTCCCCCCGCCTAGAGTTTCACAGTCACGGGTGGGTCATGACACATTGGCCGGAATTTGCTTTCTTACGTTCATCTTCAGTATGACAAAGTCGGCTTGACCAGTAGGTTTCGCAATTCTTCACATGAAAAGTTCTGACTGAGACCCGACAGTGCTGCTCTGGCTATGGGTATCGCTTTATAGCCCTGAAGCTTGTCTTATTCGTCCTCATGCCATGGCTCTGCTGTTTGTGACCCGTTCACTTTATTGTATGATTTTGCTGAGTTATCATTAGACCTGAACTCTTGAGCATGTCAGAATTGAGCGACAATCCTGAACTTCAAAAGTACAGCAGCGCTGTGCTTCGCGTGCTATCCTCAGTTCATATGCCGCCTTCGCTTACACATATCGTCCTGGATACGCTGGTCTCAGCCATTCAGTCATCTAAGGTATATTCCCTTTATCACAATGAATATTTTATCTGGAATTTTTCTAGTCATGGCGAATTCGATTGCATGCTTTGCCTGCCCTGGTTGTGTTCTTCTATCAGAATCTATTGACCATCTCATCTAGCGGGGTACTCAAAGTCATGGATGTATTACTCGATTGTTTATCAGATGAAAATGTCGAAGTTCGAGAAATGTCGTCCAAGACCCTATCCGGAGTAGTGAGATGCTCCCAGCGGCAGAACATCATTCCATTGAAGGTGTGTGACGATAGCCTCCGTTAAATTTGACTGCTTAAGCTCCATTGAATTCAGAATCGCTTCATATCATTGGCGCGCAGCGTGAAGCTCCCTTCACGTACACACAATGATTACGGAGAGTCTCTTAGAAAGTTACATTCCGCTATCCTTGGCCTATGTGCCCTTATTGAGAGTTCCCCGTACTCTGTCGAGCCATGGATGCCGTCCCTCACAGAAGGTAAGTGGATGTTAACAGCTCTTGTCCGGGACTCATGTCCGCTCGCTATAACACTCTTACTATTTTCAATCATCTTCGTCAATACAGTCCTGGCGAGACATGCAACAGATCCGCCGCCGATCTCGACGACGATTCGTCACTGTGCTTCTGAGTTCAAGAAAGTAAGAGCCTTTCCTATTGTACACTGATTTGACCACCAATATCATTTCTATCTAGACTCACCAGGTAAATTGCTCCCGCCATCAATGGCAATCTTTATCGCGGCTTACCATCCATTTTACAGGACACCTGGCACAAGGATCAACTAGCGTTTGACGAAGATCAATTACAGAGCCTCTCTACGATGCTTGTTGGTACTTCATATTGTGGGTTGATTGTGTCTGTTAATCGGGCTTTGGCTAATCAACGGCCGTATCTACAGATGCCTAGATAATGTTTCATAGATTGACATCGATCCGCGCCTCCGTCAGGACTCAGCATCAGCAGGACGTTCGTATTACATCGCCGTATCGACTATGTATAAATTAGGGCACACCCTTGATGAAGTTCGTTTATAAGTATCAGGTCTTCTTCAAAGAATATTTGTGCTATCGATGATTAATTCCGCCGATGCCTGCGACGGTTTGGCCTGTGCAGTATCTACTCCCGCCTGGATGGTCGTTCCGAACAGGAGCAAGGCTTTGTATACCATTAAATGTGGCTTCATCATCGCAGCCATTGAAAAAAAAGAAGCTCAAAGGCAATTCCAAGGCTTATTGGCCCGCAATCCATCGGCTCGGATCAGATAGTCCGATATATGTAACTCCTGGAGACGGCCCATCAGCGCGTGTTTTGCGCGTGTTCCGGTCATTTGAATTTGTGCCTTGAAATATATGCCAAGTCGGCTGACGGTATAATCGATGTCCGAGCCCATAGTATAATCATTCAAGCCGTCAGAAAGGTCTCGAAAAGTTTTGGCTCTCGTCAGATCCTCGTGCTTTGCTCAGGGATCTCACACGTTCTGGTTCATATGGCGTTATCACGTTTGTACATTCCACAACCCCCGAAACTTTCACCTGGGTTCAAACTTAGAACCTCAGACTACACGGCGCGTAAATCATGCGGTTATAAGAAAGAATAGCAGAACGTCCTTCCCGTAACTTCTATATATGAGCGACATTATGGGTCATATCCTGATGGACTTGTCTTGCAGCCAGGTCATTCATGAAAACTGATTTGAGATTTGAAGAGATAAATTGATAATGCTTTCAGTTGACATATACTGCGCACGTCTTCTGAGGCGCCACGGTGATTATCTAGCCGGATTATAGCACCATCAGCAAAGTCAGGAGAAGGTTCCGAGGCAGATTACGAAGTAGTCTGATTCATCGCTGTGAGTTCTCGTGACTCGTGTTCCAGAATTTGGAGCTGTTAGGCGAACACTGCTGATACCCAAGTTATCTGGACTGTGGGGTAAATTTATGCACATTCGATGGTCGTCAGCCCCTGAGCAATGAACACTACGCCTGCCTTTTTGGTACAAAAAGTTCCGAAATCCAATCAAACACGCCTGTTCCATGGTATGATACCAACTCTTACTTTCTCAATTCAAGCTTCCCGGATTTTGTTCGATAACATCGTGTTTTTTGCGTCGGAACGGCGCTTAATGTGATACCCATATATTAGAGCAATTAAAGTGGATTTAGCGGCTCACAAATAGCACCATATCAACTCACGTGAATTGACTGGTCAAAGATGACTCTGACGCTGGAAGATTGTGCCGAAATCAAAGACGTTGAACGCCGATGAATAGAGGTGATACTGTGGACGGACACAAGGACGCAATACGTGGCAATCACGAAGGGTGCTTCCCATGACTATCGGGTGAGTGCTAAAGGCGGTCCTTGGGACTATTTCACAGAGCGGCGAACGGGGGAGGTGCTGCGGCTAGCATCATGGCACGCTCGTGGGACGGCATCAACACGTGTTGGGTACTGTGTTACTTTGGGGTTAGTACCCTTGAGTATTTTACGAAGTTGTTCCGAGTCGTAGTCAACGATCTGCAGTAGGGTCATCAATGCGATACCCAAAATTAAATTTGAAAGTGGAGTAGTCAACGGAAGTAGCATGGATTGGTGGAGGAGCTGTATGATAGCTGGCGCTGAGGGCTGGGCTGTACGGCGTTGTCAAGTTTAGTCCGATAGTTACGACATCAACCAGTGCGCGCGAAGTTGTTGAATTCAGTCTGGACCTTGGTCTAGTGTTCGGTTCCAGCTTGACCACGACCATCCACGATCAAAGGTTGTTTTTTTTTCTTTCTCGCTCTTGGAAGACTTACTGAAAAGTCTTTACAGTATAGTTCCCAATTCAGAGGGAGCGCCCACATCTCCAATCCACACTGCACAGGGCTCATTATAATTATTGGCAATCGCCGCCGCAAGAAGGGCACGTTGCGATCAAAACCCCTTCGCAAGGTCAGTCAGGGCTCCTCCCCTTTGCCTCATTTCATTACCATAACCTCCAAGAAGATCTAAAACCCTCGACCTCCACCCACTTTGCCTCTTCAAACTCTTGACCTGGGTCCTGATCTTCAACACGCGACCCCGGTCCTCACGACCTCCTCACGCCTCGTTTTAGTTCATCTCACTTTTTATACCTATCTTGTGCTTTCTCTCTAGATCTTTACTGCTTGTCTTCTTGCATTCTATCCAGCAAAACGTCGACGGTGGTCTCTATCTATCTACTCACTTAGCAAATCGTGCTCTCAACATCGCATCACCTATATCCTATACACCATCGCATCTTTGATTATTCTCTCATACCGCAACGCACGACTCCTTTTTATCCAGCAATCATCGGACGCTCATCAGCTTGTTAATTAACTGGTGAGTCAATTTCTTTGCAGCGTGTTCTGCTTCGCTGACAACTCCATAATATAAAATTCAGATTTAAATGCAAAAGGTGGTCACCGCTACTACTGCACCCACACACAATTTGTACTTTGCACGCGAATCAGGCTCAAGAAAACCCATTTCAGCTCGAGCACAATCAACGGGTGCACCTGCTTGGACCCAAAGTCCCCTTGAACATCACAACTTGAACCCAAACTTCGCACCGGAGGTAAGCCATGCGTTATCTCTCTAGACAGCCTTCTTACGTATTCCTCAAGACTTGGAACGTTTCATCCACGCAAGACTCACCGCCGTCTCTCTCATCATACATCCCCCGCCCAACTTCGATCCAGAAACTTTCAGCAATGCCTGTTCGTACGAACCTTAGCGACATGTCAAAAACCGAAACCTCTAGTCATCCGTCTGAGCGTGTTCCAACCAACGCTCAACGATGGCGGCTCAATGGTTCGGGCCAGCTTGTCGATCCAGACGCATCGCTCGACTGGGATCTTGCCCAGGATATTGCCAGGCTGAAGCTTGGCGCCGTCGGCGACCTTACAGACGACATACAGGGCCGACTGGGGACTTCACCTCAGTCCAAGCTAGGTGCTGCAGCTGTAGCGCCATTCAATGATGCGAGTCCGCTGGAAACAGCTTCTGACGTCAGTCTTGACTCCAGCCCCAATACCTCTGATCATCAAATTTCACCTTCCCATTCTCGCGTGTCGTCCACTGATACGCTGGAATCGCATGAATCTGCTATTTCTTCGGCTAGTCATACCATGCGCGGGCAGCCCCAGCTGAAGATAGCTACGGGGAATGAGGCGAAGGAGCGCCCTCACTCCTTCAGTGGTGGACTATCGACTGCTGATTTGCGTCGCCTGAAGCAAGCAGGGGAGGAGCATGTACATGTACCTACTCACCCTTGGTCATCTGCTGCTTACAGAGACCGCGTTGGTAGCGGAGAAAAGCCCTTTCCATCTGAGCAGCCCACGTACCCATCGTTGGCCAACGCATCGTTCGGTCGCGCACAACAGCAATTTGACTACCGTTCCGCACAAGGTAATGGCGACTTGCAGGGCGATTATTCCGCTCAGCGCAGCTACTTCCCCCAACCTTCTGTTCCCAGTGCCGTCGCACCACAGCACTTCCTCCAAGGTCGCCCCGCGAATGGGGTTCAATCTGCCTATCGCCAGCCTCAGCGAGGTTACCCCCCACAGCCGTTGGTTCCAAGCCCAACGGGACTTGCCTATGGTGCACACGTTCCTCACCTGTCGCTCGGTAACACTCAGCAACTCTATGACATGGTTCTCCCTGCAGGAGACAGTCATCACCCGGCCGTTACTCGTGTGCAGCAACAGCACAACGTTTTCCGTGGTGGTCATCAGCACTCCGCCTCAGACCCTTCCGCTCTGCGAGATGCTGCTACATTGGCGCTTCTGAGCAATCAAGCAGTTTTCGCACAGGCGACTCATGGCATGTATCCCCCCATCCATCCTGGCCTTTATAATCAATTCTACGGTACTCCGGAATCATACTCCACGGATCTGGCCGTTGCAGCCATGGCTAGCCGTCTGCAAACCCAATTTACCAGTCCGTATGGAGCTTTGCCAGTTCAAAGCCTGGGAGTGGATCACTCCGTGAATTCAGGATCTGAGAGCCCTTTACAAAACAATGGTGGACCGAGTGCCAACAACCGCAAACTCGGCTTGTACAAGACCGAGTTGTGCAGGTCATGGGAAGAGAAAGGCTCATGCCGATATGGAGCGAAATGCCAGTTTGCCCACGGAGAAGATGAGCTTCGGAATGTAGCTCGTCACCCCAAGGTAAGCACTCAGCAATGCTTGAAATACCAAGTATTGATATCATCGCACTTCAGTACAAAACAGAAATCTGCAGGGTAAGTTTTCTTCCTGGTTTGGGAATATTGTTCCTGATGATGGCGAATAGACATTTTGGGTGTCAGGTGCATGCCCATACGGGAAACGCTGTTGCTTCATCCATACCGAGCTGCCGGTCTCAGGCATCGCACCGGGAGCTGACGGTATTCCTCCACCTTCATCCACTGCGGGCAATCGTGAGCGCTCGAATAGCGACCCCAACGAATCATCGATATCCCTTCTTCAGCGCATCCAGCGCAAGGGTGACTCAACACCAGTGGATACATCCCCGCCTTCGGGTAACTTCTTTAATACTCGACCTCCCACCGGCTCGCTTCGCGTCGACACGTCTGCTCTCAATAATATTACGAAGCAGAACAAGTCAGCATACCCCACCTTTGCCAGCAATGCCTTGATGCTTTCAAGCTCTGAGCAGACACCTATGAAGTCTCCAGTTGTTCCTCTGACAGCCGGTCCTGATTTGGGGCGACACAACAATGCACGTCTGGATATCGTAGGATACAGCCAGGTGAGTATGTCGCGGCCGTGAGGAACCTATTCTGATCCAGGAACACCGTTAGCAACGTCTTAACAGGACGAGCGCTACGACACCCAACGCCAGACACTCCTTCAATGGCACGGATGTAGATCTTGATTTTTCCTCGCCGTCCACGCCTTCTGCCGCAACCCCCACAACGTCTTTTGCACTCTCGCAAACCGACAGGGTATCGAACAATAATGCTGTTCCACGTGCACACGTTAGATCCGGGAGTGCTGGAAATTGGGGCAGTGTTACTCGTAGTAGCAACCTTGCTGGTGTGCCCTCATACCCACAGACCTCTGGGGCTGGAGAATCTAATTCTCCGTGGGCATCTGGTGACCTCACGGTTGGGTCCAGGCTCGGAGAAAATTGGATGTAATTCATCGGCTGTCGTGTTCGAGAATTTCGCCGCTTGGTCGGACGGTCTTTTGTGATGTTTGTTTTCATTACTGCCTCCCGTAGTCACAGTGGAGCTTACGAGACATTCTCCCATCTTCTACCTTACTTTGTACAAAAGGCTTTTGTATACCTCATCTTACGTCTTGTTTTCATGTGTCCTTGTCACGCTTCTGATGATATTTTCATGACTATCTCCATGCGAAGGTACACACCCTCCATCTCTCCTCATCAAATCTGGGTCAGGCTTCTCCTGCAGCGCATCGTGAACTCTCATATCGTCTGAAAGAATTACGTGCCGAGCTAGAAGTTGCATTGCCCATGAGCTAGAAGTTACCTTGTCCACCAAAGACCAAGCTCGAAGCCATTTACACGCCGTTAATACCTTCGGGCCGGATATCAGGGCATTCAAATTCAGTCTTCCGCTGCAGCACTAGATTACTTGTACCAGTCGTAACGAAGACACGTTTGGAAATCGGGTAGCAGACGTCCATATCATAGTGTTCTCGTGACACCGCAACGTACACAATGTTTCAGCTAAGTCGTGGACTGAATACTCCACTATCATATTCGTCAGACCGTCGACCCTGTTCAGAGTCAGCGATTGTCAATTGAGCATGATAACTAAAATTACACAGAAGATCTCCAAACAAAAGATCAAACCTTGGTGAGGCGCAATATCGTAAACCCGGCAATGCAACAATACTAGCACTGACACTAGGGATGATACTACTTAATGAAATGTCCCCACCGAGATCAGACCATTTTTGTGGCGAATAGAAAGCTCCTTCGAAGGTTGACGAGATCTCAGAACTCACATCAAATCTACGTCACCAGAATGCAACAGGGGAGCGCTCGCGGACTCATCCGAGAGTTTACAGAATGCGCGAGGATGTCGGAGACCTCAGTAGTGGCGTCGTGGACAAAATTTCTCGAATTACAGGGTCTACGATGAACTGATGCTCTACTGAACACCAAGTTCTGATAGCTCTCTGATGAACCCTTCCATGCGACATATCGCGTAAGCTAAGTAGTCAAACTCCGGTTCCAGTTCTCCTCTTTCCAAATTGTCCTGCGCTTGTACGATACCCCACACAGTCCACATCCCGTGTGAGGCAGGACTCCAAATACGCACTTGACGTTCCAGCTGAGAAACTTCTGCTTCTGAGTACAACGTCGGAACCGAAGAGGTGCATGTATCAATGGGACGCGAGTGTGCCAGATACGCCCGATAAAAATTTTGACGTTCTTCCATTGTCGGATACCGACTTGGATCCAGAAGATGCGGTGTTGATGAACGATAGTCAGCTGTCCACTCGTGAAAGTGATTAGCAATGTCAAACGCAACTGGGTTAGGCGATGCGTATTCGTAATCAACCACAACAAGCTACACCATAATTTCGGTAAGGTCCTCCGTGCCCCAGAATAGCTGCTGCTTACCTGGTGGTGTTCGGGAATATCCTCACGAAGTGGGCCAGTCAACCTCAGTATGTTGCCATACTGCGTATCATTGTGTGCAAAAACACGTCGGCCTGCCCCCTCTATCTTCTCGACGTGAGAAAGCCAGCGTAAGTAGCGCATCCAAAGTTCATAGAAGTGGTCCATATTAAGTGTTTGACGAGTGGCCTCAGATACACAGTGGAGACCCAAGACCTCTCGGGCGGCTGGCATCCACGCCTTAATATTTTTCTTGACCCCAATCTCCCAAACTTTTCCCTCAAGAGCACTGACTGTGAGTGGACCCTCTACGACACTAATGTCCACAGAATGGAGTTCAGCCATGCGGGAAGCTATCCATTGGCTGATCTTCTTGTCACGAAGGTCTGATGGAACTAGCGTGACAGACTCGAAGTACTCTTCAATACGACCATTTGCAAATGTACCATATATACGAGGACCAAAATGGCATCGAGACGAGAGAATGTGAAGCATGCACAACTCATGAGAGCGAGAGATGAGAGAGCTGGATGACGGACCATAGATGCGCAATAAGAGTGTAGGAACGAGAGCAACGGCAGGGCAAGAGACAAAGTAGATAGNTGGTGAGAGAACCAGAGACCTTGCGGATGGAGAGTAACTCGGTGGTTACTTGTGTGTTGTGCCAACCTGGAACGCGCAGAGCCACCAAAATAGCAAGAAGGTCTTTTGCGAAGTCGACCGACTTGTAAGATCTGTGAAAATACAGAGTGTAAGCTCAAAATGCAATTTTGATAACAAAACACTGCAAAAGGATAACAGAGAAGCGGGTTCAAAAAGATAGTTATACCTGTGATGTAATTTGGCCTTAGCATTTGGTAAACCATCAACAAACTCGACATCAATAGTGACCTTTGGTTGAGATAAGGATACACTTGAAGATTTCGAGGGACTAACCACCGCCAAACTGCGCAAGGACGAGGATGATGACATGAGTGGAGAAGGAGAAACGGTAGTGGCGGCGGCGCTGTCTGCAATAATGGTAGTTGCCTGACCCATGATGTGTTAGAGAATTGGTTGGTCGTCCGACTGTTGAGAGAAACCGTTACCGATAGACGTCGTAGCGGCACTCAGCACTGAGCGGGCACACGACCATAAATACGTCTATGGACCCCGAACTCCCTTCGGAGATTAACCAGCAGATTTATTTAATTATGGAAAATACACAATACCCCGTACTTGTGTTGCTTTGCCGCGCTCGCGCTGCGCTCGGTCGGGGCCAACATCGACTTTACCTTGCTTCGGATCATCACGACAACATATCGGGTGATCCAAACATTTGGAACGCGATGCTTCAACTAGGCTCCCGGTATCATTCAAGACATTGTCTGGCGCTTAATCCTCGAGTTCTTACTTCTAAATCGATTTTCTATCAACGGTCGCGGGCCACCTTTGCAAATAAATCCGCGGGGGAAAGCTCGGTCCAGGCCCATGACACCGAGCAATAAGGACACCACACAATACCCCTATAATCGCATCCGTGGTCTGGAGGGCACGCGGTATCATGTTTAAATAAACCAATGTTACACGACAAGGAAAATCACGGACTCGACCAGGAACAAGATATCTGAAATACCCACTGCCTGCTCCCTCAAATTGTTCACCGCTGAATTTCCAGAGGGAGACCCTGGAGGCTGTGGTCATTGCTCTATTTTATGTGAATCGACTTTCAAGGTTCGTTGCTTGCTTTATTTGTTGAAGCAAGCTCACCGTTTGATTTCTTTAGTGAACGAGTTATGCCGTTATGCCACGGGTTAATACTGTCGAGGAAGCGTTCATAACTCAGCTCATCGACATCAAATCAAATCAACTAACACTATATCACTGCGTCGGCAACCTGGGTCTGAAACGCACCAATGCTGTCTCCCTTTCACATCAAGATGCGACCCTGCATTACTTGCGCGAACAAGGCCCAATTGTTGCGGGAGCCAACGTTCGTATCAACGCCCTATTGATTAAGCTCTGACCATATGAGTACGGTTAGGCAATCCGAAACTCCGTTCTGGAGTCTATGAATTATGCCCCAACATGTCTCGTGTCGTAACTATTGTCGAGACCCGTTAATTAGGACTGCGGAAGTTCCGCAAAAGAACGGAGCCACTGGCGCGCATTCCTGTGGCCGCGGCTTTACATGCAGCCAACGTATCACAGTTAGACGTTGGGGAACATGCGTTAATCTTGTAAGCCACGAGGTTCACTGATGTCTTCCGCGCGACCACTATATCTTGTTGTAGACGAGAGAAGGTGCCGACATAATCGTTCAGAGTCCGGTCGTTCTTGCAACTTTTGTATATTCGACTTCCAAGCTGTAAAATCTATGTTCAAGCTCAGGCTTCCCGCTTGAATTATTTTTCCATGTCAAGCGCTGCCCGTTTGAACAAGTCAAACCAACATAAAGCAGGAAATTGTGCGCGTGCCGCATGTTCATTTGCTGAACGGTGTGTGCTGCACGTCCGAGTTACCCTCAACCTGACTTCGACTATGAGCCTATCTGCAACATGGTATATTTTTATGTCATAAAAGTGTTCAGATACATGCTTCTGATCTACTACGTCAGACACGCGCAAGTCCTTGGTGCTCGATGTGGCTGTTAAGATGTGCGGTGCCGACTCCCGAGTGCTGACTAGCATCCTTACGCATATGTGCAAAGAATCTTGTGTTACATCAACGTTCTAATTCATTGAGAACAACAGAACATTCGTCTAACATGTCTATCTATGTACAATAAGAATAGGGATAGTGGTCCTCTAAACTTCATTAGGCGGCTGCGGTGAGCCGATACATGACTCTTGATGTAAAGCCTTTTCCTGGATGGCGTCATGATGGTTCGTAGTTGCTACCGAAAAGCACTTCATAAACAGCGAGATCTGGTTATGTAGATTGATGAAGTCATAGAATCACTTTTGAAGAGATCACATACCACCACCGCCACGCCCAGCAGAGGGGCGGACACAATCCAGATGCTCTGTGACATCATTAGCCAAGAATGAGTGGGGCTGCAAGACCTAGAAGCCCACCTGGATGGCCAGAGCCACAGCACTTAAGACTTCATTTCTCAACGAGAGCGGCTCGATAAGACTTAGTAATCTCCAATTGATGGAAGATGATCCCTGTATTTGGTAACCGATAGGTAAAGCGTGAGATAGTCGCTTATCAAAAACCATCCCAGCAACCGCCTTGAAAATCTTTAAGTTAACGATGCATAAACGAGGCGGATGGACTTACTAGGCCTATGGTGGCACCTGTAAATCTTACCAGGAAGAATGCACTAGTCCCTGTAGCGAGCTCTGACGGGTGTAAAGCCTTCACAAAGACCTGATAAGGGGCGTGGAAGAGGAACCCGATTCCAATACCAGCGACAAGAGGGAAACAAATCTGCGTGACGTGCGAGGAGGTATTGTTGAGTGTAATCAAGAGACCTGTGACACAATCTCAGTGACCACCCTCAGTACATTCATGTCTGGCCTCACTGAAACCTAACGTAGAGACCAGTAGTCCACTGACGATCGTCCATTTTTGTCCGCTGGTGTCGTTTTTACGCGTCTGACAGAATCCAATAAACCAGGCGGCCGGCATCGAAGCCAATGATGATCCGAGTGAATATGGCAGCATCTGTACACCAGCTTGCAGTGGGGTCATACCATTCACGGCCTATGCGAATCATGCAATTAGAATCAAATCCACCGACAAGGCACGGGACGACCTTACTTGGAAGTAGAGTGCAAGGTAAAATGTGCCTGAAGTGAATGCGAAGTTGTGAAGGAATGTGACAACCAGAATGATCACTAAATGATTCATATGAGCTGTCGAAAAGTCTTACACGCGAAGCAAGCTTCTTACCAACAGTAAGACTTTTGAATGCGGCAGGCGGGAACAATGCCTCACGTGTGGTGTGCACTTCATAGAAGCCACCACAGGCTAGAATCACAGGACCAAGAGTGACCAGCAGGAGCGTCGATGGCGATGTCCCTGCATGACGGTAAGTAAATGTTGCGGTAAATATCGATAGGACCTACATCCATCACTCATAGCGAAGCTGAAACCAATCACCAAGCAGCTGGTACCCAACATGAAGAGAAGACTGTTTAACATGACATGAGTATGGCACAAGACTGGAGAAGCCATATCGTACAGTCCGATAAAATCAAACTTTTCAGTGAAGTTTTTCCATGATGCGTGCTTTGCGTGTCCGAGCGTTACATCTCGCAATGACACTGAAAGCAGCAAGAATGCGACAAGGCATACAGGCAAATTCATGTAAACTAGTAACCCGGGATTTGAGATTCAAGCATAGAAAAGGATGAATGACATACAACCCCATCTCCAGTTGATTGTCGTCGAGAAGCCAGCTGCGTGGGTGAAATGAGATTTGGATCTAAGATTCGTTACAGCACTCACTGCTGAATAATCCTCCGAGTATTGGACCCGCGACCGCAGAACAGCTCCAAGTAACACTAAGAGCCTGAGACCACTTGGCTCTATTCTGTGGTTCGACAATTTCTGATGTGATAACCCAAACGGAACTGACGATACCGCCGCCACCGAGACCGGCCAGACCACGGAAAATTATCAGGGACACAATAGTCTGGAGGGATAAGGATCAGAAGATCAAACGCAGAATGATACAAGGTCAAACAACCTTTGCAGCCCCGCACAGCAAGGATCCGAGGGCGAAAATCATCATGCTGACATACAAAACGTTCTAGTAATAGAATGGCGAGATGTGAATCCACTCAGTCTACTTCAAGTTTGAAAAAGAACGCACCTTTCGCCCTACCAAATCGGATAGTCTTCCGTACAGGGGTTGGCCAGCCGTTTGTGTCAGCATATACGCAACCCCAACCCAAGTATATTGGCTTTGGGAGGCCTGAAGTTCGCTAACAATTGTCGGTAGCGATGTTGATACAATGGTCTGTATGTTGGTTTAATGCATGGCACTTGAATTTAAGAAGGGGATACGCACAGAATCTGTTGTAGCGAGAAAAAGTGTCATTGCGGCCCTGAGGTTCGATCACATATTGATAAGCTAACATCAATTCAAGCAGCGTGAAGCATTACCCGATATGTACGAAAAGCAGTCGGGACACCGAATGTTTCGGGGCTTTCTGAATCTCATCACGAGAATCAAGAGAGGCACAATCGCTGACGTGTGCTTTGTCCGATGACGCAGAGGCATCATCCGAGCAAGACGAGCATGAAGGGAGGTGAGTTGGTATAGGAGAGTGAGCTGCACTGTCTAGAGACATATTGAACTCGCAATAAGAGAGAGCACAGTAAGAAAGGCTGCTCGAGGTTTAACGTTCTGCTCAACTTCGCTGCCATTTTATACAAGGACCCTTTGGTTTGGTGGTGGCTTCGATGAGATCTGGCAAGCCAGACTTCGAAAAAAGAGCTTCTTTGGCCTTGGAACTATCCTCTTGTGACCCTTTGACCTGCGGTCCGCAAACAGAGCGGTCAATGTGCGCTGGCATTAGGCTTTAGCGATGATGATATTAAAATTGACCGCATTGTGAAACCTTTGTAGTAAGAGTCCAGCCCACAACAAAGAAGAGAAGGGGTCTTTGACAGCATGCATAACTGCCGTCGATAGGGTT
>QFEN01003789.1:191929-219178 GCA_003316125.1 Auricularia polytricha
GACTGCCGTCGATAGGGTTGAATTTGGCAAAAGATGAATATTGCCCGGCCGGTGTGGGGGAGTTCAGTCAAGCATGCTCGAGCCGCCTCGTTGAATATTGATGGCATATACACTTCGGAGGCAGAACTTCCTTCCAAGAAGATCACTTTGAGATCGCCGCTGCTAGGTTAATTCTCTTCAGTTTCGAAGTTCCTGCGAGGGACAGAAGGAGACGGATCGAGAAGTTACAATTAAGTACTTACATTAACTGAAAGCAACATTAATGTTGAAGTTTGGCACCGCGGCACCTGTACAGGTACTACAGTCACAAACACGTTTAACCAGAATTGCTATTAGGTACAAGTTACGGCCTCCATGCAGTTTCAGGGCGAACATCAAGTCACTGTCTCTTCACAGAGCTTTCTCCATGCAAACATCGTATGGTAGTTGCAGGGAAAATTCTCCCATTAAAAGTGTGTAGATTCACTATGCTTCTATGGATCTTCTCTAAGCCGTAGCCCTCCTCCTGTGCTCATCCTCCGCGTTCTCCGATGGCCCACTGCTTTTCGCCAGATCCCCGGCATCCAGTTCGTCTGCTGATTGAATTGAGAAGCGACAGGTAGCAGATAACGAAACGTCGCAAGGACGAACCAAAATATGCATAAATCAAGACCCAGTAAGCCCTCGTATCCTGTTCCACGTGCGAGACACCCAGCCACCCACAGAAGATGGTGACGGATGAATAAATGAAGTCGTACCATTGTTATCACCCATTGAACTGGTATCCTTTGCATCTCGTTTGCTTGACTGGGCGCTACCCGAGGCGCCGGCCGGCGGAACTGGGTCCTGTCTTGGATTGTTACTCCGACCCTCAACATCGTCCGCATACTGCTGCAAAATCTCCCGCTGTCGCTTCGTTAAGGATCTATGGAAAGTGGGTTACGTAGATGCTAACGAACATCAATCTCGCTCACCTTGGAAGTTGCACGGAGAAAGAAATGAAAAGATCCCCCTTATCACCACCGAATACTGACGGGACACCGTGGCTTCTTAAGACCATCTCCTCGCCATGTTGAGTACCATTGGGTACACGAACGTCCACGTTTCCGTCAAGTGTTGGCACACGGACACGGCCGCCCAAGAGTGCAGTATGCAAAGGTATCCGTGCTTCGTGGTGAAGGTTTGCGCCTTGCCTACGGAAAACTTTTGAAGGAGCGACATTGACCCTGACGAGCAAGTCCCCGTGACTGCCCTTGCCAGATAATGGCGCATCGCCTGCGTTTGGAATGCGGATGGTCATACCATCCTCCACCCCTGTGCAATATATTAGTTACCCGAACGAAAACGATGTCTAACTCCTGACCTGGTGGGATATCTACCTTGATACTTTTCTTCGTCCGTACATAACCCTGACCACCGCAATCCACACAATGACTTCCGCGCGGAATAGTAGAACCAGAACCAAGGCATGTCCCACAAGTACTTGCCATCTGGAACCCACTGTCTATCACAAAAGTCTTTGTACCAGTACCGTTGCATGACCCGCAAGATACGCGCTTGGCACCATGTCTCAGGCCTGTACCAGCACACGTTGAACATGTTGACAGAGGGTTGGCATTTACACTTAGAGTTGTTCCTTTGCAGGCGTCCAAAAATGAGACGTTGATGCGTGCCTCAATGTCCGCTCCTCTTGTACTTTGGCTAAACCCAGAGCGAGCTTGACCCCCGAAGGCACCACCGAACAATTGTGAGAACAGGTCGCCTTGACCTGAACTCCCGCCGAATGCCTGGCTGAAGTCTCTAAAACCGGAAAATCCACTTGCGCCTCCTGAAAATGGATTTCGAGCGAAGGCATTAGGGTCAAAGCCTGGTTGCTGTGACGCAGCGCCATATTGGTCGTATGCAGCCTTCTTTTTCTCGTCTTTCAGAATCTTGCATTACGATGTAAGACATCAGCACCCTGGATGAATAAAAGGGTGGTAAATGACGTACGTCGTATGCTTCTTGTATCTCCACAAACTTCTCCTGCGCTCCTTTATCAGGATTCGTATCTGGATGATACTTTCGAGCGAGCTGTAGCAATTTTATTGATTAGGGGCGACAAGTATCAATTGAATGGTCCTGGTGCGCACAGAAAAATACGTTTTCTTGATTTCTGCCGGAGATGCATCTTTCTTGACACCTAAAACCTGATAAGGATCCTTGGGAGGAGCAGACAGCGATGCAGACGCATGAAAGGCGCGCTAAGTGAGAGCAGTAAGTATAACGTGACAACTGTACATCAAACCTTGTGGCAAAATTGTGACGAACCCTCTGGCCTCGTGCAGTGTGGCCATCGCGGCGCCCAGCTCGGTAAGTTGAGAACGTCCGTGTGTTCGGTCTAGTCTGTTGTCGAGCACAACCGTAAAAAGAAATGAACGACGAAGCTCCAAGTGACCGCAAGTAAGGGATCATTTACAATTGTGCCTTTTGACTTAATATTTAGCAGCGAAGCACAGAGGTAAAATAGAGGTAACAATATTTGGTTGCAGAACGTGATCACGAATTTTGAATGTACGACTATTTGCCCTGCTGACTCAACTCACATAAGCTTTGGCGTGTATCTTTGACTTCATAGGAGGTTTAAGGCCACACCTCGTTTTAAGGTCACACCTCGTATCAAGCCATCGACAGTCAGAACTCATACGTCGATTAAGGCCAGCACGATCAACGATCATGAGGACAGCACGTTGAGAGAAGCACAGCAAGGTCAAGCGTATCGAATCAATATGTGTACATGGGTGGTAAAGCAATAGCTATTCCTGCTTAGAGCTATAGCCCCCCATCAAATAGTCCGACATGCCTGTCCATGGTTCCAACCCGCTGGTCACATTCCAGAAGCACACGTAAATTGCTTGCAACCTGGGTCATTTCCAACCGTACTGGTCACGGCTCTTCTACCGTTCAAGTTTAGAACTTCCAGCGATCTGGGCTCGCCTGGATGTATTACCACTGTTTAGTATCAGTGTTCGACTGGAAGCAAGGGATACGGACAATACGGACCGTGGTTAGAAAGGTGATAAAGCTGATGTTTTTGGTCAAGCGAAATCGGGTGTTGTGTCTGTTTGAGTTATTCGGGTGCGCCACCAAGATTTTCCATAGGATACTAAGATCTCATCGCCCTTTTGTATTGGATCTGTAGAACTCCAAATGCTCATCCGTAGTTCGCCTTGCGACGTACGGCTCTCCACAAAAACAGCATTGGGTTTGCTTCGAATACCGCGGTAATCATTGACAAACCTAGCCTCATTACCCATGTCACTGGCATCCACGCCTACATTATCCCCATCCTGTGACCGAAAAAGTGAAAGATCGTAGTCGGAGCCAGCTCTATCCTGACAATGCACTTCTCCAATATAGTCAATGATATGTGACCTGGGACGTATCTTTCGAACGGCAAAAATACCGTTCTGTCCTCGTGCAGGGTGAGAAGGTTCTGTGATGTGTCTTATGCGAACTAGAGATATCGAAGGAAATGAAATCGGTGTTTTCTGGGGGGTGGGATTAGTGCCACTGATCAGAAAAGAGCGCAAGGGACCCGGCACAGAAGGATGATAACGAGGGGCATTGATATACTGGATATGAGAAGGCCATGATGGAGGCTGGCGCCGAGAGCTGGAAGACATGAATATTATGTCGACGGAGGGCAACCTTGTATCAGGTCCAGGTCTGAAAACAACACCGTGGGTAAACACTCGTAAGTACCCAAACACCGATGCACCAGCCTTCGTGAAGGGCTTTCCGAAGAATCCGAACTCAATCATCCATTGAACTGCTTATTCCATTCTCATTCCATGGTGCGACCTCCAACAAAATCTGTAGCACGGATCTATCGAGATGTCAACGCTAATTTCGGTCCTGCATGGCATGAATATGGTCAAAAACCTTAAGTGAACTTGGCCTTGGTTATGTACTGACGATTTTTGCTTCAGATAATCTTCAAGTACAGTGGGGAACGCAGGATCACTACGAGATAGTCCGCAAAGTTGGCAGAGGCAAATATTCAGAAGTAAGATGGTCGTCCTTAGATCGATATGGAAAGCCTGTTTGATCACCCCATGCAGGTTTTTGAAGGTGTCAATGTAGTTAATGATGAAAAGTGCATCATCAAAGTGCTCAAGCCCGTAAAAAAGAAGAAAATAAAGAGAGAGATCAAGATCCTGCAAAACCTTGCAGGTGGTCCTAACGTCGTGGCCCTCCTCGATGTCGTCCGAGATCCTGCTTCGAAGATCCCCAGCCTAATAACAGAATACGTCGACAACGTCGATTTCAAAGTCTTATATCCTCGTTTCACTGATTACGATGTCCGCTTTTATATGTTCGAGCTTCTCAAGGTATTTGTCAATTGAACTCTGGCAAAGTTTTCCACTGTAGTCTTTTAGGCACTGGACTTCTGCCACTCAAGGGGTATAATGCACAGGGATGTCAAGCCTCATAATGTCATGATTGATCATGAACAGCGCAAAGTATGAATCCTTATCAACCCATGTTATGGACTGAGCTGGACTGCATAGCGCAGCTGCGGCTGATAGACTGGGGCTTGGCTGAATTCTACCACCCGAAGGTTGAATACAATGTTCGCGTGGCTTCACGTTACTTCAAAGGGCCGGAGTTGTTAGTGGACTTTCAAGAGTATGACTATAGCTTGGATATGTGGAGCTATGGTTGCATGTTTGCGTCCATGGTATGATCTTCCGTCTCGAGGGGATCGTGATTCGAATTGACATACTCTGCTACAAGATTTTCCGCAAAGAGCCGTTTTTCCATGGTCATGACAACTATGACCAGCTGGTCAAAATAGCAAAAGTTCTTGGCACGGATGAGCTCTATGCATACATCGACAAGTATGGCATACGACTTGATCCCCAATACGACGAACTCCTTGGAAGGTGAGCTTTTCAAACGCGACCGTTGATCATACAGTAACTCGCCGTCAGGTATCCTCGGAAGCCTTGGACTCGGTTCATCACATCCGAAAACCAGCGTTATATATCAAATGAAGCGATTGACTTCTTGGATAAGCTACTGCGGTATGACCACCAAGAGAGACTGACTGCTCGCGAAGCCCAAGCACACCCTTATTTCGGTCCGTGAAAATTCTTGACCCCTTGCTGATACTGACCTACTTCACTTATAGAACCCGTTCGCACCCCCGCGTCTGGCACTTCTGCTGACGGTGAGAGCGAGGACTCGGGAGCATCGTCAACCTGATCTATAATCCTCTTCCCTCTATCTCTGATTGCGAAAGTTTTGTACTACTTCCTTTGCATATAATCCTGTCAAAACAACCTTCCCAACCCGATAAGCGCGTTCTCTGGTATATATCACAAATTTTTCTGTGTAGGATTGACCTCATGGAGTTCCGAAATTTCTGCTCTCGCCTCTGGTGCAAACAAACTGTGTGTCTTCAAGAAATACCGCATAGCTGAAATCAGGCCAGCAGTATCGATACTATGGCTTGATATGTCACAGGTTCGCAACACTTTCTCGATCACTCACGAGATTGATCATTGATCCTCTCCAGGCGCTACACAGTGCCCGCATCACGCCTTAGTACTGCGATCGACGATCTCGGCTTTGACGCGATCAGTTCCATTTGTCAGTATATCTTGCACTTCATCTGTTTCAGGCGACAGTAGACAACGGTAATTCTGCCACGGAACCACACGTGCATAGCGCAACAAGGGTCAGTCATCGGGAATAGAGATCTATCAGCGCACTAGACAAGTCCGAACTCCAATGTACGTCAAACAAACGAAAGTAGTTTTAATCTCAAGAATCACTTTAGGTCAAGATTTACATCGACACGCCAGCTTCCAGTACAGCCGCGGGATCGGGATACTTGCTCGTCGCCAATCTGAGTCCTATTGCCGTGCATATGTATCAAAGCTTCCTAGCATTTGGTGGCGTGATGCTCTTTGATACATCTCGAGCATATGAAGTCGATCTAGACTTTGTCTGATTCGAACCCCTCTGACCGAGTTCAGCTAATGACCGTTCTAACTTGACGCATGAGTGCACTGCCGCTACTGGCTTCACATAATCTCCTATGCTCTGGACCTGGTTACATGCCCGAATAAAGTTACTCGCGCAGGTGTCTTATGAAGGTGATATCTAAGTGTTATCAGAAGCATGTCTTCGAATGCTGACTGCCGTTAAGGTTGACTGGTGGACAAATTCTGTCCCTAGCAGTGCAAGCCCCTAGCGGTGCAAGCAATAGTAATCGAGGCGCCAGATAAGTTTGCAGGGTCTTGTTACAGTAGTGGTATTTGATACGATTGATCTGCAACTCTTTCACAGTCAGGGGAGAGTACACCAATCACCAATTTTGTACCACCACCGCCACCGCCACTGCCACCTCAATTTCTAGCGTTTGTTTCCACTACCGCTATCGCGTCCGATACCTACAGCGTAGCGGCTGCTTGGCAAAGTTGGCGTACGCAGGGGCGATCAATGAGTACGTAGTATGTGCCATACTTACAAGGCCGGTTAGTACTGATATCTCTCATCTCTGCACTGCCCTATGGACGGAGGATAAGAATCCAGGAGGCAAGCATGCCTATTGCACGTGTGGAACTTTGTGCATGTGCTTCTTGCACTGCAAAAGGTCTTTCGGCACCTGGACTAATGATGGCCCATGCACAACGACCCCCGCGGCTGGTATGAGATCACGATCGGACACGTTGTTTGCCATGCGGTGTGTAAATTTTATTTACCGTGCCTTGAATGTACTGTAAATGTATATACTTTCTTCAGCGGGGGCATGACACAATATTACACGGGAAGAAAGGATTGCAAGTCAACGGTTATTAGTAAGTATCAAGATTATCTACGATAGGGTCAGGTGCTGCCCATGATTAAGAAGTAACGACTTACCTTCCTTCGTTCTATTTAGTCTACCTGCGGGAGACTATGTACAGCTGACAGGCAAATGTCGTCCCTTACTTGGTTATTATTATTTCATGGAAAAGCGTCTCGTTCTCCCGCCGCATTTAGAAAAGAAACATGTGAGAATTTGAAACACAGTATACACGGTTTAGCGTGCCAAAGGGCAAGACAACAAGTCCCAGGAATTAGCTCAGAATGACAATGTATTACACACCACAATGAGAGTAGATAAATGTTATGTGACAAATAGCACATGACCTTTCAAGGAAGGTAGTGATAAGGTTAAGCAGATCCGAAACCAGATACCCTACGAGGATCGCCATCATCACATGTGAGACCAAAAGAACCGCTCGTTTAAGCAGCTCACACCCACTAACCAGACTGAGTGTCAGCCTGTGCTATTTTGCGCCGTTCGCAAAAATTGTATTCCGATGACCATGATGGGAGGGGTAATTCCTTTCCTGGCATTTTGGTGTGAATCATGTTGTGCTTCTGGCTGGTGTCCATGCTGCTGCATGCGCATAGTAACAGATTATTGTGCAGGGTCATAACCATGACTCTGAGGCTGTTTGGTGAAAGTAGGGCGATTACGAGGATTTCGATGGAAACGCCCTGCTTGTGGGCTCAGGGCAGTGGCAACAGGGACAAGCGGAGGACCCTGTCCGTCAATTCTCATACTGAGTCCGTCCTGTAAGGATCCGGACGAGACTGTAGCATGGCTGACGGCACTCGACGTCGGTCCTCTGGGTATTTTCTTTCTCTCTTTCAGTTCCTTGGGTTCCTTGGGCGGAGGCGGTGGACCGGGATCGTAATAAGGGTTCTGGGGAATCCACTGAGAAATGCCGAGGTGATCTAGCAAGAAGCCATTCACAATACTGAAGGAGTAGTAATATGGGAAAACTGTATTGGGCATATCTCGAGCCAAAGCGATCAACCGAGTATAGATAGTATACCCAGCACGCGCGTCGTTGGCTGCATCTGCATTTTCGAGGAAAGATTTGAGAAAGCACGACGTTCGGTCACGTTGACACTCACAGTCTTGCTGGGTAGAAGACAGACGGAGCTCCCAATTGCTGCGTTGCACCTTTCCCTTGGCCAAAGAGAAGCCCTCGTAGGTTTCGAGAAGGCGAGACAATCCAAGAGGGTTAGTGTACTTGCCCTTCCATCGGTCGTTATCGACAGAACGGGCGAGAAGGGCTAGCTCTACGCAGTTGCGTGTTGAAACGCCATAATCCCGATACAACTTTTGGCAATCACCTAAAGACATCATTATGAGAACTATGGGTTTCCGGATCCTCCACTCGACGCACGTTGAATGCTAACGCCAGTCTTTGTTCGCAATGAATCCCATAGCACTTCCTTCAATTTCGAGGGGAATTCTGTAAGTAGAAGTATTTCGAATTAAGTCATACGAGCTCACTGTTCAAGCCTTGCTCGTACCTGACATAGCGCTTATTTGTAGGAGCAATATGGTGTCATGACCAGCGAGCTGAACAAGCGCTACGGGGTTCTCGCTCGCACCCTTCCTGTAGTTTGGGCGCCATTCTAGGTCAAAACCAAGAGGACCTGGGGCCAACTGAGATAAGGCGAAATCTGCGACCCGATGATCTGTGATGTATTGAAGACGGGAAGTAGGGCTTTGGTCCCGCCAGAAGTAGCGCGGAAGCTCTGGACGTGGGACTGCTGTTTTTACAGAGCCTTTGATAGTGGCAGACATTATCTAAGGAGTTGCAGGAATGAAAGCTCGGTGTGGGTCGAGTAAGCCCTTTGATAAGACCCCGTTATCAAGTACCGAGATTACCAAATTTAACTGTCAGCATTTGGAGTCACCTGCCACCCCGACTCACACAAATATCATTAAATAACAATTCTGAACATTGACAGTCTGTCAAATTCAACAAACATAATCTTATCCATGTCAATGTCTATGGAACTCGATGATGCTCTCCAGCGCACCTTACCATGAATAATATCATCGCAAACCAAGGTTTGGGGCCGTTTGTCACTCAGAACTGCGAACGGGGCGGACCTTGGCAGCTGCAGTGCAATGATGGCTCTGGCATTTGTAGAGTTCCACGTTTTGAACTCTACCGTTACGCAGTATGACAAATCATCACGTTGTGTGACTCGCGGTATCATCTTTTGGCAGACGTGCGACACCCTGCAGCCAAGCCCGAATTCAGGGTTTGCTGTTCCCGTCTATCAGATAGGATTTTCCACACAGGATCTGCCACAGAGGCACAAACACGCGTTGCTGTAATTCCCGTCGCCAGTTCTCACAGGTTTTTGCAGTACTTGGAAGTTCTACCATCCCAGCGTTGGCAGGCGATACATAATCTCACCAAACCCTGGGTGTTGAGAGTCCGAACCACAGTAATTTTGACTTTCACTCACTGATCAATACTTTCGATTGAAAGTCAAAAGCAACCAGAGCTGCATGCACTCCAAAGATAACTGGGCAGTTATGAATAGATTCTTGGCGTCGTCTGGTGCCATTATCTTGGTCATTAGTTCCGGCCATTCTATCATCGGACGTGTCATTTCACTGCCATTTGTTGGTACTAGTTGCTGCCAAGCATGACAGTATGTCCCACAAGGGGCAAGGAAAGGTGAGAGATTACGAGAGCTTAATCTGACAAACAGTAATGCTAACCATACAGCGCAATGAAAACAATAAGTAATGAAATAGGACATGGGAGCTTGCGCAGTAGCTACACTGCAACTCCAACAGAGCCGGACGACGTGTGTTGAGCGCTCTCTGAATGATTTTGGACATCCTCCGGAGCATCCCTGCTAGGACCGGTAGAGAGCAATGACCCTATCGCCATTGATGCTCTGGATCGCGGCGAGTACTCTTCGGAATCACTCCGAGACGAGTATGGTGAAGGTGGTAAATCGCGAGAGGATGTATGAGACGTGCGCAATTCGTAATGTGATGAAGGGGAGTGAGAAGAACGTTGGCGTTTTCGAGGTGGTTGAGAGAGTTGAGGTGGTTCCCTCACCACAGGTAATGGTGGAGGGGAGACACGTCCATTGGTCAGGTCACTTGGATATAGCCCATGTTTTGAGTAAGGTGCTGTGGGTGGTAAGGAATGCGAGGGGGGCGAAGGGCTTGCATGGCGGGCATCTGCTGCGGACATCTCAAGGAGGGTTCTGTGCAAGGAAGCGACAGATGCAAGTCGCTGTAAAGGGGTCAACAACAGACAAGCAGAAAACGGAAAGAGATTTACTTGGTCTTCGGCGCTCTTCGCATTCAACATGGCAATAAGCATATCTCGGTCACCGTCCCCTTTCGATTTGTATGCGCCGAGGATTTCTCTGAGGCTAGGAGGTGGGGCCTTATTTATTGTGAGCCTATCTAGCAGAGGATTACTTGAGAGCAAGCTTACCTGCTCTAGTATTTGTGAACTTGACATGATGAGTCTCCTATAGTCTGCCTCAATAGAATGGTAGGGCAAACGAGAGTAGTCTTGTGTTGGGTAAGGAGGACCAGAGTTCATTTGACGAAGGTGGGGGGTTGTTAAGCGTCTTGCAGCGAGTGGGTTAGAACGGCGCCAACCGCAGACTTTTTGTAGGTGAGCCAAGTCCAAAATTCTATCTTTGAACCAGACAAGCCTGGTATTTTTAGAATGCCAAGCCAAAATGAGGCTCGGTCACCCGAACAGTTGGGTCAGATCTATATTTGACCACGAATCTGACGATGTGTTCCAACAATACAGGCCACACCTAGTTTGGTTCCTGCCCACAAAATTCGACAGTAAAACGAACTAGAGCTCATATAAACTCTGAAGAGTGGAAGGGGTGGAGGAGGAGTTCGACCCTATAGACACGTGGTGACGAAATAAACGGAGGTACTAATTTTGTGGCAGTTACTGAAGAGTCTTGGCAGTTTCTATTTATATCAATCTAATTCCGTATATCGCAGGACCTCGTAGGACCCCTGATAATGCTTCGCGAAGGGCCCCGGAACTTGGAAGCTTGCAACCGGAAGGACTGTCCTTTGCCCAAGGGGATAATTTCGTCTGACTCTAAAAAAAAAACACGCTGTTCACATTTTCACATGTACAGTACGTAGCTAACGGTGCCGAAAAAAATAAATTGTAACACCCTGTCCACGTCGTCCAGCCCGGAGATGGGTGCAATCAATATCACGTGATTATCACGTGCGGTTCGCGAGTGTACGACTCGGAAGGGGTGCCAGTCCGCATCGTCCTTTCAGGTTACCAATGCCACAACAACCTGCAGATAGTGATGATGAATTTCCAGATGATATTGGCCAACTGGACTTGAGCAACGTCCCAGGTCTTCAGGAACTTCCAGTTGCAACCTCAATCAGACCTTTGGATGATCCTCCCCGCACCACCGTACCAGCGCCGCCATCGCGATCATCTACATCACCCCTGCCTTTCGAATACGACTGTGATGATGAAATAGACGAGTTCACCATCGCCGCTTTAGATGCTCTCGAAGCCCAGTTCGCACATGATCAACCTCGACTCGGGGGTCAGTCAATCCGTTAACTTTCACAACCCCTATGTTCAACTCGACACATACAGCTTCTCCTTTGACTGCTCAGCCGTTGATTCCTAGTGAGTGCCGCACATTTCTTAGCCCTTTAGAGCTTGAAAGATGATATCGACACAACAGCTCGCGCTGGTACGTTTCGTTGAAAGCTGACGATGGTTTAAACTCTCATGTATCCGTTGTGCCATCTACATGATGTCTATCACTTCATCTTGTGAGTGTATGTCGCATATTTAATGGTTAAGTCTGAGCCAGCACAGTTCATACGCATGTGCAGCTGTTCGTGGTTTAGATGACCGCAAGCGCGGACCGTCGTCACCGCAAACATTGCCCGCCAGTAAAAAAGGCAAAATAAGTGCCGAAGACAACGTTGATACAATAAACAATATACTCGAAGGGTTAGAAACCGAGATTATTTGTCCAATGTGCGTATTACTACTTGGTCCACCCGCCCGTGAAACGATGTCTCAAAAACCTACATGTAGATGCTTTGATATCATGCGAGTCTTACCATTCTGCATCGCAATTTTCGATGTTCAAGCTCCCATTTTTATTTAGGGTCGCAGCGCACCTATGCAATCCTTGTGGCCACAGCTGCTGCGGAGAATGCGCTCAAGTGTGGGTCTCTCAGAATGTAAGGTGTCCTACTTCTAAGAGACGTACGTGTTTTATGAGCCCTGCTGCAGAAAGTGTCTCCAACATGTGCTGTGTGCCGTGCAGCGTTGTCTTCTGCCAAAACACTTCTTCCCAATTATGCCCTTGACGCTGTGGTCCAGCAATACATTCGTGTTCTTGCCGCTAACGGACGATCAGAATGGCAGGAGAAGGGCGACAGGCTATCAGAGTGGAGGAAGCGCCACGAGTAAGCTCTCAAGTCTATTCCATTAATCGCATCAATTCATTGACGTACTCTTGTTACAGCAAGTGGAGGAGTGTCGCCCAAGCACAGGCAGCAAAAGCAAAGGCGCAAGAAAATGCTCGTAGAAGGCGCTATCAAGGTCCCGTTTCTTACGCGCAACGGGCTTTTGAACCTCTCAGAGCGTATATGATTCAAGATTATGATGAGGATGATGAAGACGAAGACCCAACATATGAAGAAGATGAGCCTGTGGAAATCTTCCCTCATCGAAGAGTACTGAGACGGCAACCAACGTTCATTCCACAGTAGCCTATAGGCATGTCTCTAACGGACCTTATTCAATATCCCCTATCGTAATTGCAACTTGTAGTATCGCAGTCGTGGCTCACATTGCCTGCCATTAAATGCGACTCATCAGTCAATGGCAGCTATTTGTTTGGTATTTCCAACAGCTTGGATCCTCGAGACAATCGCGGAGTACTAGGCCTTATCTACTCGAGTGCCTTATTTCACACATCACATCAACACGTAAACTGACCTCCACTGCAATATTGATCGCATCAGATTATAGCAGGCTCGGTGCAGCTCGGTACCAAGTGCCTCATTCATGAAGGCCGCCGTCTGCAGAGCTCCCAGGGTGCATGAGGCTTTCCCAGCACAGAATTTGGACAATTCAACGCCGTTTCAAGCTGGTCCCAGGCGGTGTTTTTAAACAGCTCGCTAAGTTTATAGATCGACTTTCAAGCGGTCGGAACTTTTCCAGGAATTCATGGTGCGATCAGTTATCACCAGTGCTAGTGCAGTCATGTCCGATGCTCGAGTAGTCGCAATGCGTCTTCGAATAGTGAAGATGAGCCTCAAGCCAAAAAGACTTTGAGGCTCTGGATAGAGCTTGATCCGTGATGCTGCTCAGTATTTCAAGGTGTGCACTTCAGCGATCGCATCGATATGTGACTAGCTCAAGTTCAGTTGCTCAGGGAGCTGCGCTGCTGGTGGGTGTTCATTATGTGTGTGTACTTAAGTACTCATTTAGTCTCGCTCGCCAGGCATTCGACTATGGCATCAGCTTCAAGGCCGAGGTGATAAATCAGATTCAGATCTTTAAACGCCTTTTTAGCTGATCTTGATGTACTAGTAGGTCTCATTGACCTGGGGAAGATCGTGGGGATATGTACGATGCTTGTTCGTGATTGTTCACTATCTCCCATTCACGGACGTCCCAACCAACACATACTGTCAGTTCAAAATGCCTGAACGCCATACTTTTCTGAACTCATTCATTCCGCCGAAGTCCCATGCAGGTGTAAGCACACCCAGACTGAGAGCGCTTAATCTAGTGGAGCTGAACCCTCAGTGCTTGCCATTATACCAAGCGGCATCATGTTATGCTGTCCTTTACTATTCTCAGGTAATTCACTCACTGCCATGAATTTGATTGCATCTTGCAGGGCTCAATGTATTTGGAACGATCGCTGCGGAGGCTACGTCGTATCGAGCCACTCCTTGCACTGCTTTTGACAATGACCAAAGGTCTACTTTTAATACGAACATGGGTTCTTTTGAGGCGTGACAAGGGCGTTCTAGCGTCTCTCATTAGGCTTTCTGCAGTATATTCTAACGTTCTCTCAAATTTCCATTCTCATGAGTTCTGTGCACAGCAGGGTGTGGCGTTGTTGGTGCCTCAGTGTTACGATCAATGAAATGTCCGTCTAGTCACTTGTTTCGTCCGCCGTGCATATTCCCTGATCGGTTAACCTCATAGTCGCGCCACCCCCCCTATCAACAACGGGATGCTATCAAGCAAGCAGCGTTTCGCCTTACGTGTGGGATTATGTTAGTCTGGCGGTGTTTGAGATTAGTGGGCACTCATCTTGCGAACGTGTGTGGAAATTGTATGCTCATTGCACGCTCCACGGCCGGAATAAATTCATGAAGCCATCCTGCTTCTGACCGGTTACCAAGCATTTCATCACAAGCGAATCACATACAGTCCATTGGTAAACAGCCTTCACTGGGATGGTATCTTCTAGTTTATATTGGGTAAGAATCCTTTGCCTGTCATCTCGATCGTCGATTGCGGAAACAATGTAGTTATGTCCTCGTTGAACATCATGGTGCTTGGTGCCCTTGTAGTGGGTGCTCACTCGAGATTTCACATTGCAGGGATTTGCTGACTGGATTGTTCGTTTTAGAGTGTTCTAGACTTATTGACACACGAGTCGCTCGTCACGAGAGCTTACCATAATTTGTGAACCAATAGACCAAGCATTGATTGATTAACCAAGCTCGTACTATCAAACCAAGTAATGCTGTTAAGTATCAAATCTCATCTTGGTATTCATCTCCGCTCCGAACGTCTCTTTGATCAAGTCTTGAGCTTGATTTCGCACTGGTAGCAGAACTGAAAGTTGAGATCGACTGTGCAATGAGGTCGTCTAACATGTCAGGGGGGATGTCGTACTCAGATCCTCGAACCACAATGGCATACACCGCTGATATAACTTTCAGCATTTGTTCGTGAGTGCTAGAGGAAACGCTACCGTCCTCAATCTTTTCCAGAGATTGTGAGGTTACAGCCTGTTTCTTAGATAACTCCCTCACGTAAGGAGTGAAGCGCTCGAAATCTACTTGTCCATGATCACACCTTTGCACGCTATTGTCAAGCTAACTGACTTGCCTGCTTTGCATTGCCTGACGAATGCACACACTTCTCTAGCTCTGGCGCGACCGCCCTTCTGAGCTATTCCAGATATTGCAAATCGCATGAGTTCGCCAGTGACGTCAGACAAGCCCAGCAAGTAATCTTCCTTCGCAAGAGTGAAATACTGAGGTTGCACCGTAGAGTGCAAAATTCAGCCATCTGGGTATGATTCATGTACAACATACGTACAGGTATGCCATTCTTGTCAGAAAGGGAAAGTTGGACTTCCTCGTATGACACCAGAGTGCCATGCTCGAGGTAGTGAGCAAAGCCTAGTGCTTCGATATACCTGAAGTCAAAGGTAGATATTCAATATGTATACCAACCAATTACCAATTTAGAGCCCACTCTTGGAGGCCGGGCGATACTGCTCTGTGATAGTGCCAGAACCGCTCAGCTTGTACCTCGAGCCTTATTTGTGCATATAACGCTTGCACTTCCCGAAGCTTTTCACGACCGCGACGGACTACTCGTAAAGAGGGATTAGAATCATTGTTGGATTCTTCTGTCATTGTTCGATGGAGTAGGAAGATGACTTTCTTTGAAAGGTTTGTCGCATCCCGGCTGATCTATTGGAGGGATGTCAGAATGTTCAGTGACACAGTTTATTCATTCAAAAGCCTGGAACCTTGATAAGTCGTTCTCTCCGGTCATGATGTTCGTCGATTTCTTGTCGGAACTTATCAAATGCTTCGACGACACTTTCCCGATGGGTTCCCATTTTAAAAGCGTGCCAATAAAGTGGGGAGGGCTATCGACAACTTCAGTGTTGTAAGTAGCTTGAGCTTAGGCTACTCTGATGTCACGTGTTGGGACCGACCAGCACGTAATTCGGTTAAGACTCTGCCTTTGTTCATTGTCAGTTGTGCTCTTTTCAGCTCATATTTTTCGTACTTGATGGCTTTTGCATCGAAGCCCGGGTGTCCTATGTGTGGGATTGTAGCCAGTGCAGCGGATCATGCCCCCGGCCAGTCCCCACGCTCACCCAGTAGTCCAGACGCGCCAGCACAACCGGAAATACTCTGGAGAGACGAAAATTTTACTGCATACCGGGAGAAAGCTCATCCAGTATCTTCCAACGGTCACATAATTATAGCGTTCAAGTACGTCTTCTATCTACCACATCAGATTTCTCGAGCGCTCTCCCCTGATTCAATCCCCTCCTTCAGCCTCCATGTTCCATCGATATACACTCTGGTACGTAAAACTGTCGGACCTCCCCGCGGCGAAGAATCTTACCTGTCTTTTGGTAGTCTTCCAGTGACTTGCCCCTTCTTGTCAATGTCAGAAACCTCGGCAGGAGGCTTTTGAGCGCGTCATCGCCACCCTCTTCCCCCCTCTTCTCATCTGGTAATAGTTCCGCACCCTCGGCACCTCTACAACATACCGAATCTCAGTTTCGGATCGGGTTCATTACTCCACCTTTCAAGGATAACAAGATTCCTATCACAGATCATCTTCATACACACGCCTATCTGGCCCCTGCCGATCAGCTAGGCTGGTGGAGAGGTGTTGCCTACGGCCCTCTCGCTTGGTACGCTATCGATGATTTGATTGCTGAGATTCGGTTGGATTTCTTTTCACATAGTGCGCCTCTTTCAAACTAATTGTTTGCATCGTCAGGGAGTCGGTCTCTAATAATCGCGTGAAATCTGGTTACGATAATCGGATCAATGCTCCGATAGACATGGTCCCCGAGGCAGGTGCGCGAACTGGTGCAGCCAATGGCGACGAATATACCGCTTCGAGTCTAGCTATCTCTGACGTTGAAGATGGCCTCGCATCCCCAAGCCCTTCTAGTACCAGAATTTCCTCTGCCCCCAGTTCCAGTGGTCATATACCCCATTTACACGTATGACAAACAACATCATTTTCCTTCCTGAAGTACCGGATATATTTCACATACATAACAAGTCCTCGGACTATAGTCTTCCAATCACGGACAACTGGACTTCATGTACCGAGTATTGGAATTGCTTTCTCTAGCTACGATTCAATGTGTAAATATTTAACATCAATGAGATTTGCTTTGTCATGATCTGCGAGATATATATTTCGGATTTCAAAGATCAAGCATCTGACGAAGCGTCATGATTGATGGGCAAGTACGAATTGTAATCTGCACTCACAATACGATGATCCGGTCAATAATGTTGACAGAGCTGCCAGCTGATCATCGGTAAAGCGCCGCGAGTCTTCGTGCCAAGTGTCTTGATGCGTCTTCCTAAAATTGCTTGCACACCTGTGGATAGTTGTCGAGATTGGAATCTGCAGCGCGGAAGATCAGAAGAGACCGTTAGGCAAACGAGACTTTGCTCACAGGATCATGTGTATGTTCCAGCATCACTGTCGTCAAAAGCCCTGGCATCCATTTCTCGATGGTGTACGGGAAGCTGTCAATGAGGGCACATATGCCAATAATAGCGGCGTGCCGCTGACGGATGGCAGCATTGTAAACCGGCGATTCGCGAACAGGGAGCTGAATCTTTCCCGCCAATTTGACGAATCGATCCTAGACCAAAGAGTGAATAAAATCGAAAGGCTGATGTGGCAGCTGACCAACCTTTAAAGACACAACGCTACGCCTTGGAGACAATCGAAGTATGCCCGACAAGGTGCTGAACGAAAGTCAGAAGCATTTTGAATACAGATTCCGTGACTTACGTCCCAACCATCTCTCGCACCTCCACAACTTCGTCGTCCAAGCATTGACACAATACCTACAATTAATCAGTGCAGGCGCGACATATATCAATAGAATCACTTACGTCTAGGATGCCATTGACTTCGCTTTCACTGATGAGAGGAAGTTGTCGGAAGTACAGAACTGGGTAATGTGATGTCGTCAAGCGCCAGACCGAAGTAGCAGTTACTCACCCTGTAGAATTGGTAGGGCCTTCAAGCGAACCTTCCACGACTGCAATTGGAGTGAGTCTGGCACAGTTACGGACGCTAGTAAATGTCTTACAGGTGACTTCTGGATGGCGGAGAATATTGCACTCAATAATGGGCCAATCATTGATTGCGGAGGAACGACTCCGCACATGCGAACAAGAAGTACATTAGCATGCCTTGCTAGTTCCTCGTTATCATGCACTAAGGGAACGTTTTTAACATCGACTCGCATGTATCATCAACAACTGTACCTTCAGTAAAACGGAACAGTTCAGGCTGAAGAAACCATATTCAGGACTTCCTCGGCAGCTGGCAATAGACCACGCACCATAAGAGGCAAAATATAGTCGAATGCAGATGTGGCATCAGTACTGTGGACTGACATGAACAGCCATCGGCAAACGACGATCCCAACTCTGAGAGTATTCAGCGGTCAATTTAAAGATACGAAGTAAACATCTGTTACCTGTCATAGGTTGACTGATGGGCTCTCACACCTGGTAGCCGCTGTTCTCTCCAAACTTTGAAGTCGTCCACGAGCTCGAGAACTCTGCTTGTGTGATAGGTACCACATATGCCCATGATGTCGGTGTCATCAGTCACTTCTCGACATTCCCGCACAAAGGCTTCTACATCGAGAGACGTGGGTTTGGGTTGCCACTATCCATCAAAATCAGCAAACTACCTACGGGATGCAGAAATCGCCTACCTTGATACCGTTGCAGAATGTCATCATCTCAGCAACATGGGATCTTACCTATTAATATTCATCAGTATCACAACTGAATCGTAAATCAGAATGTGAAAGCACTGACATCATCGTGTTCACTGTGCACCTCGCGCCAAAACCGTTCCAAGGTGCTGTCCGACCAAGGTATGAATTTCCACTCCAATTCAGTGTAGAATGCACGAAATAATGCCAGAACTTTGATAGTTTCCAGAGATGATGGTCCATTGTAGTCCATGCTCTTGAACTGCTCGACGATGTGCTCAACGAGTGGCTGGAGTCGCCGCGGGTCTTTATGATGGAACATGTACTGAAAGTCTTTAGATAGATGTACAATGTGATAAGCTCTTGGTCACACCTCGACAAACGAAGTCCAGATGGGTACAGTCTCTGTCTTCATGCTCTGACCTAGCGTCTTTTTGATGTAGGGTGTGAACCATTGCCAGATTCGATCTTGGGCTTCTTGTGGCCAATGTTTAGAACCTGCAAGAGTCAGCATACAAATATTTATCTCGATAAGTTGCTCACCATTCAGAACACCAGCCAAAAGTTCTGCCGCGGCCCTTTGCTTGTTCTTCTCCTGGTCGGCTAGCAACGCCTCTAGTTTGGGCTTCAACAGGTCCCAGGGTTTGTCACCCAATACTTGGACTATCTCGAGATTACAGAGGCTGATTGTGAACTAAGATTGGACTTACAAATTGATTTGACACATGATATATGGTCTTGTACCACAGTGTTTTCGTGGTTCTCTTCGGCGAAGTGTCCAGAAAGTTTCTTCCAGAAGTCTGCGTCTACCGTTATTTCATGCAGGCAAGATAAAGCATCTGCGCTTGATGGCTCCCATTCGAAGGTGCTTTTCAACCCATGAGGTGGTTTGTATGCTGTAAGTGTACCACTCCAGGCGAGCCAGCCTTGATGCAGTGTATCGCAATATATACTTCAGTGGGAGTGAGCACTTCTCAGAGTCACTCTAGAAGGACCCACCTTTTGAGATCAAGAGTCTCCGAAGATATAATAGGGACCTGTGACCTAAAATTAATGAGTATCTCAGCGGTCGTTGAAAATGACCCTTTGATGGGAATGTTGCATCGTAGTGGGTTGATTGGAGAGAATAGAGCCAAAGCCGCTGGATCCTGACAGTACGATCGAAGCTTGATGTACCTGAGTGCTTTCATGATACCTCTTTGTGCATACTGATACGTAGAGCAAGTCAGTTCGTGACCAAGTCAATGACAGTCATGATCTCACGTAGCGCTAATATTCACGAAAATGTTAACGTCAATACAGGGACCCTGGTAAACCACAGGAACGCACCATAGTAGGATTGCTATCACATGCTTTGTCCAAGAAAAGACGAAGATGACCAGGCGAAGTTGGAGTATCCCGGCGCAGTAAAGTGCGGAGGACCCTAACTGCCACTATCGCATAGCGCCAATGTGTTGTGGTATCATTGGCAGTTTTGAGGACCGCGTGAGTCTGTTCAAGTCCCAGCGGTGAGATATCCCAATGGAGGAGAGTAATATTGCATACCGTTCGACTGTATTCTTCGTTCATCAACCGTACACGCTCGATGCGTTTCTCCCGGGCCCGGACAGTGATGGAATCCTCTGACTTGTTAAACGACAAGCACGTCTTCAGAGCAAGTAAGGCTTCATCGAGGGCGTTATTTTTAATGTCATAGATGAGATAGCAAGGCTCCGAAAAGCTGGCCAGACCTTAAAGCACCTTAGCAAAAAGAACAAGAGGAGAAAGTGGTTCTCACATGTATCAGTTACCGCAGACACACAATTTTGGATAGAAGGCTGGAAGAAGCTGTCACCCAAGTTTGAAGAAGGTCAAAGGGGAAAAGTACTTTTTCGTTATGATGGCACCCAAGGAGCTGCTGGATGATTTCTGGCACTAACGTTGGTTCTGAAGAAGAATGGGTCAAGCTACTTCAAAAAAGCCATCCACATTGCTCACCCGATATCGCAAATCGCCCTAAGGAGATGGTCAAATGAAATCTATCATTGTCAAGAGGCATGGCTCACCAAACGATGATATATTCAATGTCCACAATGCTCCTTTCATGCGATCGTCATCAGTACCAGGCTGTAGGGCGTCGTACAGTATCGGAAGAGCTCGATGACGAAGACCATCGTACACCTGCACATGCGACAATTATACGCCCGTGGCACCCATAACATATATAGATGCCTACTGAAGTTAGGGATTCAAGAAGAGACTGGCTTGATCTTAAAACGCAAGGTTGAATTTCATCAAGGGAAATGGACTGGAGTTCACTCACTGCCGCACTGTAAGTATGTGAAATCAATCAGAAGCATTCATAAAACCCAGAGCGATTAATTACCTGACGGATAATGCCACATAGACCATTCAACAACATCGTCCAGCAAGGAGTTCTCAAGCGGACCTCTAGCTCGCTCAATGGAGTTCCAGAACAGCCGACAGGAATGATAAAATCTAGCACAGGTAGAATTAGGAAAGCGAATAACAGAAAGGAACCTGAGTAGTGGGTTACCGAGCTCTTCGGACAAGCACTGCGCGCGGCCAAACCTTCTGTCCTGAATATTGACGAGCTACATTGATCTCTGAGCTGTATTGATCGCAGTTCACATAGTAGCTGTGTAAAATTGTCAGCAACGTCCACACAAGCAAGGTCACATTACAGACCTGTCCTTGCTGTCACCATACTCGAGCAGATAGGTGCGGATTGAACCGATCTTTTGAAGTGTGAAAGTAAGTCGTGAGATACCAGGAGAGTACGTACAAGCATCTGTACAGCATCAACTGTGTTCTCCTCGCCTTGTTTTTGCAGCGACAGGGACGCTGCGTGCAGAAACTCTCCGAATCGACGCCGAAGTCTAATAATATACTTGTACCGTGCATCTTGCGGGTCTGTAAGACAAAACCCGGAAGCCAGAGGCTCGACCGATGCAATCATTTCAGGGATTTCATTACTGCAAAAAGGTTAGACAAATACCTCATGTCACGGCCGCTAACATGACGTACATAATGTCGCTTGTGGTGAGCATGGATTCCATCACATCTGGTGATATAATCTCCTTAAATAGCGTTGGAATTCCGGTGAACGCTTCTTGGACAAAACTGAGGTAACTACTCGGAGGCATCAATTTACCATGATTAATGAGTTGCTGTAAACGCACCGACAAAAGTCGTTCCTCCAAGTGGCGTCTCGAGACGCTTCGCTGCTTTTCAGTATAGAGTTCAAAGAGGTTGTATAAACCTACAAGTTTCAAGCAAGGAGTCAAGGCGGGCCATTGCAGGTTCGACTAACTCGCGGAACAGTTGAAGCGAGAAGTCAATTTCTTCGGCACTTGGGACATGCCATGTGATCTACAGTGATGAGTATTTGAGACCCTTGCAATTGCCAAATGTTACGCACCTTGACCTCATCGGGCTCAAATAACTTGCCCCAGTATAAGTGATGGTTTCTCTGAAAATCTGCAGGTACTCAGTCGACGCATCTTCAAAGTACAAACTGCGAACCTTCGTCGTTCCATTGTTCGGGGTTGACGAACTTGTTTTCGATCGGGTAAGTATGAGTGAGTGTGATCAATGCGCTGGAGAGTAGCTTTCCGCTCCAGGTGTACCCCCGTTTTGACAAAGTTTTGTCGCGTAGCAGAGTGAACAATGACAAGAATTCGCCCTTGTACTTAAGAAGCTTAAAATGACGTCAACTCACGCCCGAGTAGCTGATTTCAAATCACTAACTGCTGAACCATCACTGTTCAGGTGTTTGTTAGCGCATGCAAGGTACTTGGGAGAGAACACACTTATAGACACAACCACGGAGAATAGCGAGATCTATAATGTAACCAAGGACATGAGCGCTCAACACCGGTACAGTTATGGTGAAATCCTACTCCAGTGCAGAGTCGCATCCGACGGAAGCGGCAATGACGAAGATGTTGTCCTTACTGAACTAGCACCATGTTCTATTTCTGTGCGGATGTTTGCCGCACAGAAGGGGAAGAACTTGGCTAAAGTCTTTGCGGGGTGGGCATTCGCAATGCATTCGACTAACTGGTGTATCGCACGGACAGCATTAGAACGAACATTTGTGCTTGCGTAATCGAAAATCATGTTGAGCACGAGGTCGAAAAGTGATTCGGATAAATGAACACAGATTTGACTGCATGCACCAGTCACAGCGTCCACCACTTGTACTGAAGATAAACTGGTCAGTAAATGGCAATATCCACATGAAGTCAAGATACCTTCCGTAGTCCCTCCGGCTGACCCATTCACTCCTTCTTCCGGGAGATTCTCAAGTAGCTGGATAACGCGACGTATGAAGCTGGCTACCCAGCTCGCAAAACTGCCAGTGCTGTCTTTGAGAAGTGCATCCTCCGCTTCGTTAGACAACTTCAGTTCCATAGTGTCCTCCAGGCCATCATCTAGAGTGATTTGACCAGGGGAAATGTCCATGCCAGAAGCCTCTGGACCCTCGGAGGATGTTACATCCCCAAACATGATGTACTGTGACACTTCCGAAAGAAATGCCGTCGTGCAAAGCTTATAAATAGGACATTAGATAGGGACAGTACTTGGAGAGTTTAAGTACCGTTTTAGTTGGGTCATTCTGCATTTAACAAGAGTGAGAGGGTGGCATCCAAATGAGACTAGCTACTTACAAGATCGATGCCAGGTACAAGCAAATGCAGAATGGTGATCAAATGCTTAGCACCTGGATAATATATGTCTCGAGAAACGATTGCAGGGACAATCGAGCTCAGGGCCTTGATCACAGACAGGGTGCGCTGGGTCTAACGAACTGTGAGGAAGGAAAATAGATGACAGGGGCAACAGTACCTCAACGAGAGCCTCTAGTGCAGGGGTAGCTCGTTCCAGGATTGGCTCGAATATCAGGTCAGGTTCCATGCACGACATGGACTTCAGAGCGCTCTGGACATTTGTAACCGTGGAGCTATCCTGAGAGAAGATGGCAAGTAACACAACTGTCCGGAGGCACTTAACCAGCTCTCTTTTCATCTCCCGGGTGAGCCGTCGAGTCTAATTGGTAACTTCGATTTCATCGCTGGCTGAAGAGATACAAAATGCGTACCAGAGGTGTTTTGCAGTCGGACAGCTGCTCTTCGTGCCAGCCTTGCAACTTATATGTTAACAGTGCACTAATGAGCACAAAGGGAGCTCACGTTTGTTAAATTCGTACACAATATACTTGACGAAGGCAGTGAGCTATATGACATGGTTAGCAATTGCACAGTGTCAACCAATAACTTAACGGAAATTCAAGCCCAATAGGAATGAACGACGAACATCGGATGTCCAACTTCCAGAGTTGGTGGGGTGGAAGAAATGTTCCGTCGAGGCAATGAGACGTGCAAGCGAATCCAGAGCTTTAGAACCACCTAAATATAGCTTCGGTGGCTCCCACTCGTGAAGTGGCACTGTAAGATAGTCGCCGACAGAACCGCCACCTTGAGGCGTGCTAACACCCGAATGCATTGGTGTATACCACGGCGTAGACGCAGTAGAAGGAGGTGCAGAAGCACCATCAGGGGCCATAGAGTACACGATAAGTTTGGCGAGAGATGCTAAATGAGATGTCAGCGGAGCTGTTTCTACGAGGGGAAACTGCTTACGGATACGCCAGTTTGCTTTGGGCAGCCTTCCAATTTCAAAACTTGAAGAAGAGTCGGCAGTAGGTCCCGTGGTGAGCGACCCAGCATCCTTCAGTGGGATTGCTACAAAAGGCACCGATAGTCAGTCAGCCTTGATTGAAGACGTAAATTATCAATGGCTGCCCACCCATCGAGGCAAGGCATTTACACATAATAAGATGCCACTCGTGCTCAGTGAATATTCCAACTTCCTTATAGAGGCCCGACCACGTCTGTCCTTCGTGGTAATCATCTTGTTTCCATTTCGGTCTGCCCTCATCTTCAGACTTTTCATCATCGGGAATATCACAAATGCGAGCAGGATCACTGATGGTTGAATCCACGTGCATCTCTGCAAGGCGCGACAGGAACTGCAACATCCTTTCATCGTACATGTAGGAGTTGATGGACTCCCACAAACGACATAACATAGGGAGATACGATTGAGGATGTGTCAATGGTAAGAAGGTCAGAAGATAGTATTGTGACGAAAGAACGCTCTGCAGACAAGGTAAGGAACGTGTAACTGTTTTTGCTTGAAAGAACTCACGTCTAGGTTGGTCCCATTGAACCCTGGTAGGAAAGTACTCAGCATCTCTTCAATGGCCGCGGGGTGGAAGAATCTCCTCGATAAATCAGCAATGTAGCCCATACACCACGAGAGTTGGCTACGTCGACTGTTAGATAGTGTCGTTGCAAAGAGTAAGAGTAACCTGCCTGTACTCGAACTGCCGTCGAGTTAAAAACAAGTCTTCCCGAAGGATGTCATAGATAGGCTTCCATGGAAGTCTCATATCGTCAATGCTCAGCTTCTTCTTCGAACGAGTCAAATTTGACAATCCATCCGCACAGACGGCCATGACTTGCGTGGGCATACCAGGCGTCGTAGCAATATGAAAATACAGCTTTGCAAGGCGAATGCGCTTCTCCTTTGGGAATGGATACTTGAGCATATTCCAGCTGCAATGCCCGTAAGAAAATTTGCATTTCCTGGATGAATTACTAGGCGCGCTCACTAAGTGACCATACTATCCCACTGGACGAGACCCGGCTCGAAGTCCTTCGCCTCTACGCATTGCGTTATACGCCGCAGAATGAAATCCAACATGTCCTGCATCCGTGCATTTGATTCAATTGCATATGGAATGGAATTCGCATAAAGCTTGAGCTTCTGCATATACCGGTCGGTCGGGTGATTGATGTCGTCTGGAATTTCTGGCTGGTGCACCTCAGGATCCGGATCATCCAAGGCTAGGCGGGAGACATCTGGAATGATAGTCATGATGTTCTGTTAACAAAGCCACTGAAAGTAATGTTGAAGAGAAATAGTTGCCCGTTGAGAAGCGAGCGTTAGTCAGGGTTTGACCCACCGCTGCCAGTCTGGTAGGATTACTTGACATTACCACACCCTCTGAACAGCACATTTGATGGTACTACGCGCGACGCAGTGGTAACTCGGATGGGTGTTATTATTACTGACGCTCAGGGCAGCATCCCTGGTACTAAATCGTAAAATATGCAATGTGACCGTTCATCGTTGCCAATCGATCATTTCAGTCCATAGCAACGCTGAAGGCTGCATCCTGCAATTCCTTTACAGCCTTTTCCCGCACCATCTCCCAAATGATATTCCGTTGTGCCCGAGTATCTCCAAGACCCTCCCTAATCTCCTGAAGCCGCTCGACATACTCCCTCCCATCGTCCTGTAGCTCCCGCAAAGTCGCTAGAGACTTTTCTAGACTGTCCTGCTGCATCTCCGGGGAAGCAAATTGTGACGGCTCAATCACAGGTGGACCGTTGTCAGCATATGAAACCAGGAAAAGTTTATGAGCTGTCGGGGTAAGATCTGGAGCGCGAGCAATCCTACGTTCCTGCTCGTCTTCTTCGTCTCCAATATCTTCCTGCTCTTCCTGTTTGGGGATCACACGCTCCTCGTCCAATTGCTTGTCTGGGTCTTCGCTGATGACCTGCCAGAGCCTCCCCAGTGCGCGTCTCATGACCGCTTCTCCTTCAATAAGACTATTGGTGGCGTATTCCAGTTCGTCCAACAAACTTGACCGGAACGAATGCGTCACAGACTTATCCATAACGAATGAGGCGAAACTGAAATGCTGGCCGATAGGTGGTGGATAGGGAGCGACAAGTGGTGGTGAAGGTGATCGCATATGAGGAAGGCAAGGCGGGGAGGGCGATCTTCTTTCGGGTAACAGACATTTGATGCGTTTACGGGCACGGTCCTCAGCCTGGTTGAAGGTTAAAAGTGTCTAGAGTAAATAACTTAGCTCACCTCCCAGTCGTCCATGCCAGGGCCCCATGCAGCCATTTTTCCTTTGCGAACCCATCTGCTGCCTTTCCTCGTCTTGTTTCCCCAGTTGCCGCCCACTATACTAACTGTCAAGTCTTCGTCATCTGAACTCAAGCCTTGCGAGGGGTAATACCACGCGTTGTGATCATTAAGGACCAACAGACTAAACAGGTTGTGAGATCTCTGAAATACACGCGCGTTCAGGGCTAACCTCATTTCTTCATGGACTCTTTTCGGTGCGCTCTGCATGGTATCTCTTGAACGTTGAGGATGTAATAAACCAATTATAAACTGTCGAAATCCGCAAGACCATCACTGAGAGACCGGAAATTTCCGGTCTCGCTCTTGGGCCGAATCGAGTACTTCGTTGTAAGAGGTGTACTCATGAATACAGTGCCAGAGTACTCGTCGGACAACACAGGTAAAGAGGTAGGTTGTCGAGGTACAATGTTAATAGAAAACCTCATGTCAACTAAAGTATATCTACATTCCCGACGACGTCCGTCATGCTGTGAACACTGGTACTGAACGTTGAAAGTTGAACTTGCGCGACGATATCGCGATTCATCGGGATCATCATTAGTTTTTGCCGATGCATCGCGCCAAAAGGCAGCCCAGGGCGATCAATCAATCGTAATGCAGACTCCGAATGAACTGGCCCATTGTCTGCAGGACTCAAAGACC
>QFEN01003789.1:219216-254511 GCA_003316125.1 Auricularia polytricha
TTGAATTATGTGACAGAGACTTTAGCGCAGGCTAACCCTGCATGTCGTCTGCAACACCAGGCAGGGGAACCAGTGGCAGGGATAAACAAGCAAGAAACAGGCCAAAAATTTTGGCGAGAATGGAATCAGCTTGCCTTCTGCGGTTATCAACAGGTCACGAAACACGTCTGCCTTGACATCTGTAACAGGGATGCAATGCAGGGCAGATGCAGCACACTCCGCAAGGAACGAGGAGGACCAACATGGTATAACAGCTTTTTCAACTGAAGTCAGTTGTACATGAAGTGAGTGATATTCATGTTTTGAACGGTTGAGAATTATCCAATGCTGGCACTGGCAGGTAAGGCCGTAGGCGCACGCCAGTGGTTACAGAAAATGCGGATACACATACATAAACAAATCGCCAGCCTACTGACATAGCGAAAGTATGTCCCTTGTTTGTATCTCGTAACGGATGGCAGGAATTCTAGGACGATTCTGCTTGCAATCCTGAGACTGTCATATGAGTTTGTGGTCCTAGTGCAGCGCCTTCCTTTTTTGCGACGCTGGCTTGTTCAAAGCTTTGCATTCCCTCTAGACCCCACCTACGCATCATTGCTTTGTCCTGCAGCAAGGTTGGTTCTCATCAGCTGCATGCAAATCTGGAACAAAGGTTATTTACCTCGTCCCATGGAGAACCTTTGTCTGTCATCAGCTATCAGTTTTCACACAGCGAAAAGATACGTACATGGAGTGGTCAGCATCTGTTCCCCAGTGAATACGGCATTGGCGCCGGCCATGAAACACATGGCCTGCTCAGATTCACTGAGCGTGTTTCTCCCCGCCGCAAGTCTGATTATTGTTCCTGGAAGGACAACACGCGCGGTGGCAATGGTCCGCAGCAAAGTATGATGAGGGACCCGCTTTATAAATATGTCAGCTAAAACATAGGCATAAATGAAAGAGGCACACTTCATTTCCTTCGAGCGGAGTGCCTGGTATAGGTACGAGTGCATTTACAGGGAAAGATTCAGGATGTTCCGGCATACTTGTGGCAAAAAAGGTTATGAGTGGCAGTTGAGCGGTCGAGCATAGACATACTTGGCAACTTCCTGGATCAAGCCGATGCGATCCGCATCTGACTCTCCAAGACCCAATATACCGCCAGAGCAGACGCTTATTCCAGCATCTCGAACTGCGCTAATCGTGTCCAGGCGCTCGTCGTATGACCGCGTCGTGATGACCTAAGATAAATGCAGGCAACAACTCCACAGTATAACACGTAACAAACCTGCGGGTAAAATTCACGCGACGTATCAAGATTATGATTGTATGCAGTAAGGCCGCTGTGGCAAATAAATGTGAAATGAGTCGAACCTGAGAGATAGAAAATACATACGCCTCTTTCAATTGTTTTGCTTGCTCTGGAGTGAGCATGCCAAGAGTCGTGCACACTTCCATCCCCATACCCCGGACCTCTCGGACCATTTGAAGGATCCTTTCAAACCCTCTCTTGCGTCCTGCGAGGTCTCTCCATGCTGCACCCATGCAAAACCTTGTGCTTCCATTCTCTTTGGCCTTTCGTGCTGCTTCGATGACAGGTTCAATATCAAGCAATCGCGAAGCGGTCGTCGGAGTGGAATATCTGGATGACTGAGAACAGTATGAGCCTGAGTAAACATGTCAGATGAATGCAGTATGGTTATTCGGCATGACAGGCTCCCTACAGTCCTCAGAGCATCCACCGGCTATGATGCAATGTATTCAGGATAGTCAAAGAGGGGATAGAGCGGGAATGAGGCGTACTCTTGATGTTCATAAGTGTGCATAGCTGGATTTTGCTAGGGTCATGATTCTGACGATGGATGCTGCTCGCGCGGAAGATAAGGTCTAACAGAGGACTGTCATAAATCTTTTTGATCTCTTGTCGCGTCCAGTCATGTCTTAGTGGTGCGGAGCTGCGGGGTGGATGGGTCACAGTTGCAAGTGATCTGCTGAATCTGGGAGCAGTGAATCGAAGAAAGGAAACACTGAAGTTCATGATGCCAAAGAGAACTCGACCTGAATGGCTAGGAGGCCAAATTGTACGGTGTAGATCTATAATTGTGGTGTGATCAAGGTATCGGGTTTATATATTAGAGTTTGTTATCACCGAGACTCTGATGCGGCGGCGGTTATTGTCGGAACTTCGCGGACACTCCAGGAGATTATACACATAGACACAGGATAACAATATGGTAGTGGAACCTCTATGCTACAGTGGCTTCTTGGCATAATAGACAAGTGCGATTACAACTTGCTGATGCGGCTTTTGTGAAGTAGAATATATGGGCCAGGTATCAGTGAAAAACATCATGTGGAGCAGCGAGCTGGTGCGAATATCCATCTATAGCGATGGGCTGGAACCAGCTTGGTTTCAGATACCATCGGGGTGTAATATCAAGCTCACCGGAAGAGTCATATGTGGGACCGATGAGCTTCCAGCGGACGAATGAACGTCTCGTCATGTTTTAATATTGCCCTGACCGATTTCGTCCGTCTGCTTATTGACAGAAGCTCCAGTGGATGGAGTAGTACGTCTGGTACTCTTTTTCTCCCGTGCAGCTGAAGGTCCAGGGGAAGCCAACGAGACGTTACGCATGGCACTAGACAAGTGCGCATCCATTCTTTGTGCATCTATTGTCTTCCGTACTGCTGTCCACTGTCGGAAGGTGTACGCCGCTAATTCACGGGAATATAGTAACTTCTGTTGTTCCAATGACTGGGTCGGCATTGGGGACTAAATAGAAAATGACGAAGTCAAGGAGTGAGAATGCAAAGTGACCAGGAGATCGGCCTTATATATATTATCCTTAAGTGTTGACTATGGGTTGTTATTTTACCGTCGTGCATGACGATTTTGGAGTTGCGCAACTCCCGACATTATGAGTCTAGTACTGAAAACTCCGCCGACATGACGTGATGACGCTACGCTGAGATACTTCTAAGGCGACAACCTGCTACGTAGTTCTTCAAAGCTCAGAATGCTACATGGGCGCTTATCGCGATAAAATTACATGAGAGCTATGGTACCTAGAATGCACAGGAAATCGATAGCCAAGATGAAAGCCATGTCTGAAAATGCTACACTCGATTCGAAAACAAAGTAATAAATGCAAAGCAAATGGTATGGTAAACGTTAAATGGTATGGTATCGTAGAATTCTGTCCGGATTGTGGTTCGTGGGCTTTGGGGGGCATGAATAGGCGTACAGGTAAATAGTCCGATCTCGTAAGGGACTTCAAGGAGGCAAGCTGATACTCGTTTATACACGGCGCCAAGCAGAAGCAGGCTGGCTGCTCTTGCCTTTGGAAGGCGCACCTAGCATCACACCACCGGTGAGGACAGTAGTCTTGCCACCGTCGTAAGGGGTGACTTCAGTCTTGGAGGTGTCAATAAAGACACGAGCCTGCCTGGCCCTCTCGCGACGGGAGAGTTGGGATGACTGCGTGTCGCTCTTAGAGGACAAGGTAGAGGCGGTCGTCGCAGAGAAGCAGGAATCCGAGTCGGACGAGCGATAGCTGGAGCACGAATCGGTAGATATAACAGAGAGCGGTGATTCAGAACGTGGAGGAGCAGGGAAGCGGTCAAGGACAGGGGTCATCCAGGTGGGCGCACTGACTTCGTCAGCGATCAAAACAAAAAGTTCTTCGTCATCTGTGCGGTCATTCTCCATGAGCTGCTGGGCAAGTGTCTTAGACTTGGATGGCAGCTGGCTGAAATGCGTATGGTGCGTTACGGAAACGGTCTCAGTCATCAGCTCCTCTGACCAGATCGTGATGAGTTTGGTGCCCTTCCCAAATCGCACGGAGATGCATCCTGGATCGACAAAGAAGTCGAACTCACGTCTGCCCATGCCCGCAATCCAGTCAAACCACTGGACACCGGATGCAAGGCACGCGGCATATATGGCACGTGGAGGGAGGCAAGTAGGGGAGAGGGTGAGGCAACGCCGGCCGGAACCACGAAGGGGTTCCTTGGGAACCCATGTAGGGGCGAAGAGTGCAGTTAAGTTTGCCTCAAGGGCAAGCTGAAGCCTGATGATGGTCGCAGCAGGGTGCGTAAGGATAAGAGGACGAGTGAGGTAGGCGATAGCCTGAGCGAGAGTGACGGAAAGGCTGGATGTAGTAGTCATGATTGGAAACGAGAAAGATTGAATGGGTGGTAATAACGGAGATCGCCCTGCGATGATAGATGCGGGAGTAAAGCGCGCTGAAAGGGTACTTGAGAGCGTGATAGAGTTTTGAAGCAGTACTGAGTTTTGATTCAGACCGAATATGAGCAAGAGACAGAAACGTCTGAAATGATATTAATGTCAAATGATAATGCAAAAATAAAAAGCTGGCTCACCCAACAGACTAGACAAAAGGCAGGTTAGCGGAAGAACGTTCAAACAGATGCAATAACGAACCTGGCTGTAAGGAGAGAGAAAATTAAAGATGACTGGATTGTCAAAACCCTGATGGAGAGTATGGGAGGTTATGGGACAGTTTTATATGAGAACAGACGCCAGGCGTAAACAAAGGCCATGCTGCCAGCAGAGCGCCCTCCATAATGGTCGCGAAGCTAGAACAAAAGGACCATGAACACTTTCCTTTTTTGACAACAATAGCGGGAAACACGTGCTGCCGCGAGCTCCCAAGTAAAGACTTCCGACGTGTTTGCGCAAGACCTTTACGTCTTGGTAGCATGAGTATCCTATTGTTTTCTCTGGGAGGAACCGTATCTATCAGAAATACCGCTGATGTTCTTTGAATTCGAGCACAGGAATATCATCATGATATTTCAAGCCCATCATAATCGATGGCGTCTTCCTTTTGTATGGCCTGACTAGGGGAAACATGGAAGTTGACAACGTTGACAGTCGACTTAACAAGGATGCTTTGCTATTACTACTGTATTCTCCCATGCACAATCAGTTGTGCTTTGCGACTCGTGTGCAAGTGTCCTCTGCCCACCTACGGGTGGTAAGGCGAGACTGACTGAGGGTATGTTATTAAATTTCGATGCTCGTAATGCACTAACGTCACTTTTGCAGGTTGCTCATTCCGCTGGAAGAACTAGATACTACACTCTTCAAACCTGATTCAAGGCTTCATCTATGCTTTATCATACTCACGTCACGCTCCCTGCCTAGCTCGGTGTACTACTGGGTTTGGATTGTTACATTTCCTCTTGCAAAATCTGACTTGTCATATATTTACCTGAAGACGCGCATGATACACGCGAATATTCTGATCCAGTCAGCCACACTTGGGTCAACAACATATTATTGCTCAGCGGACTGTCACGGTTTACACTAGAGCTGACGCCCGGCTACTTTACCATCTTAGCTCATCTCTACCACCACTTCGACTGACCCTCGGCATCTGTTCAATGCAACGAAATCTTCCGGTCGAAAAAGGCCTAGTGATAAATGCTCGAGTGCGCGTCCAATACAACTGCTCAACATCGTCGAAAGTCATTGTATTCACGCGCTTTTAAGCCCGGTTATAGCAGTCGGACAGGGACAGTACACAGCAGACAGTTTCCCCTCCGCTTACCATACACGTGCAACCACACTATCATCACAAGTATGATGCGGTCACCACATGATCAATTTGGTGTGATATGCATCGGTTTTCAGAGTTGTACTACCGTACTTATCATATTTTTCGCATCCTTGTGATCTTATAGCCCGATGATCATGTACCGGGTGGCAGGGCGCGAAAGGTGCGCAACGCGCATCCATATACAAAGTAGTTCATTGGATAAAGGGTTGAGGGTTGTGCGCTGGCAGTCTAGTGAATTATCTGCGAGTCGCGCCCATTTACCAATGATAATGTTCATATCCGACTTCCCGGTAGACCCTAACCTTGATAAGACGCCTTCGACGAACCATCACGCTCCGCGGGTCGCACCAGTGACGCGGGGGCACTACGAATTATTGAAATCTGACCAACAGCTGACGGCATGTCTTTTCAGGCCGCATTGCGCTTATCAGGTTTGTGCCTTGCAATGATTAGATTGATTAACACTGCCTGTGAACTTTCTACTCCACATATCACTGCGACTTAATACGTACTTTTGTCAGCCAAGGCAGGAACCAAGCTTAAGCACTGGATGGTGGTTTATCAAGCATGAACGCTTCAGTCATCTGCCCACCAAGTTCGCCCCTCCCTCACACCCATCCTCTAACAGTATGACCATAGTTTCAAACGACCCCGCTTGGTATCCGGCCATTAATGCGAGTCTCGTTGCCAGCTATTTTATAGGTTCGTGGAAGTGACAGTGATATGTCAATCTAACCTTTCTGCGGTTTTGCAGTTGCCGCCTCTGTTGGACTGGCGTATGATTGGGGTGAGCGAGATAGTATACAAGACCCGCTGAAAACCTTATAGTATTTTCAGCACTGACGTTCGCACAAGAGGTAGGTTGACGCCATTTCTGAAGCAGCTATCTCGCTAAGAATGGCTTTATAGGTCGAACTGGTCTGGGTGAGTAGAGTCCCACGTCAGAAGAACAACATTGATTTGCGACAGAGACAACGTTGGTCCCTCATGACCATGCTGTATCTGAGTGTATGTAGCTTGCATTATAAGCATGGTCGCCAACTCGTGCTTACTTGAAAATATTCTAGTTGCGCTATGTTGGGATAGTATATGCCGTGTATGTTTAGAAGGCTCAGCATTGTCATTCGCTAATTCACCATCTCTCACCATCAGCATCAGCATAGTGGGTGTGTATCCTCGCATACATTATGTTTGTTTCTTCTGACCGGCGGTACACAGCTCAAGTCCCGACAATTTCCCTGACTGATGCAGTGAGTATTTCGCACCGATGCCTGTCATTCTCGTTGAATCAACTGCACTCTGATATAGGGGTGAGTGATCTTCTTGACCAACTAACTCGCTTTTTCAATACAATGACCCCCACAGCTGTGAGTTGCTTTGGAATGTATTATCCTCTGAGGCTGATCACTAACCGAATTTCTCAGGCTATATCTTGTTTATCACAATAAATTGGATAACCTTCGTCTCATCTGCGATGCTGTGTGGTGAGCATCACAGCTGTGATACATTGACCAGTGATATTGACTCAACTGAAACATGATGCAAGTCATCGTGATTGTTCGGTTACATGCCATGTATCAGCGATCCAGAAAGGTGCTGATACCTCTCATCGGCGTCTTCCTGGCTGTCAGCCTCGTCAATGGGGTGATTGGCGGAATAGCAACTAGGAATACTTCAGCAGGTAAGCATTCATTATGGATGAAAAACATGTGCACCACGGCTCATCCGAAAACACCAGAGGAGGTCATTCTCTCTGGCAACTATCTGTGCTCTCCTAGCTTTAACGGAAATGGTGTACTTCTGGCTGACATCACTTGGATGCTCGGCACTGCATGGGAAGTCCTCGCACTGTGTCTCGCAATCTGGATTGCTGTAAAACACTTTCGTGAACTGCGACAATCATCAGCAGGAGGGATTATCGGGGACTGTTTCATGGTGCTGATAAAAACTCACGTGGTTTACTTTGCGAGGTGAGTTCATAATGTTGAGGAGGTTCTTTTTTCCGCTAAAATTCTGAACGTAATAGCTTTGTTGCTGTTTCTTGTTTCGAGATCGGTTATTTGTCCCCAACGCTCGCAGCAGTACGCCGATCTGACACTCATCTCTGTGTGCGAGCACGATTCATCATTTCTATAGAACCCATATTCCCTGGAGACTCAAATTTATCTTGGTGTTTCCCAGATTTTCACGCTCGTAGAGATGTTTGTGCTGGGACCACGCTTGATCCTTGGTGTTCGAGAATTCAACGCTACACTCGTGACTGAGTCCGATGCAGGAACTGCCATGACTTCAATCGCTTTCCAAGAGCGCGTGCATATCTCAACTGGCAGTGGTGTGTAGCGCGGGAAAATGGTGGTGTGATTAACGCTTGTCGGGTACTCTGCAGGGAACGGAAGGTTTCTTGAATTTTTGTCGTGATAGGTATTTAGTGTTCCAAAGTAGATTTGCAAAAGATAGGTCTGGACAGAAGAAATAATTTACTGGCAGTCACTAGCGGCGTTATTGTCTCTGTCGTCTCATTTATCCCCAATGTACAAATTGATTAGCTGTACAGTAGTGTGCCCGGTCAATAGTTCGATAATTTCTGTCAGAAATCCTCGGTCGCACGAGGTAGAGATCAGAACGTACATCTAGCTCAAATGATGAGGTGCCTGCAAAGTTAAACACAAAATACAGGAGGGGAGGGGGCATCAAACCAAAAGAACCCGCTTCCAAGACCAGCAGCGTTATCAAAATAATCTCCCGCTAACTATCCAACCTCACTTTCGCGCGGATCAAGAACAGAGTCTTTGAGACATTGTACTCCACATTGTCATTCGATGCGTAGGGTATATAAAAAATCCTGGTCGTAGCCCCAAGTTAATACCAAGTACATAAGGTGTACTGCTACAGCTTTGCCGTGTTTTCAGTAGGACCTCGTATGTTAGCCCGCACCACGCCCTCTTGACAAGTGACTGCAACCAGGTCGCCAGCTTGCGAGTACAACTTATTTAGTGTCAGAAATACTGAAAAGGTTGTGACAAATATAAACACCACACACCCTACCATGAACCACTGCTCTACCGGATGCGGCTCGAGGACAGACAACCTGCGTGAGGGTAGATATGAACAAGACTGACTTTCCAATAAATCATAAAATACCTACCACGTAGAGTAAACCATCTTCACAACAAAAGTTGTCGCTGACAGCAGTTGAGAACAATGGGTCAAGTGATCGAGAAGACACATACTTATAGTACCATATGGAATGATCTAATGAAGACTTCGAAATCTGTAAGCAGATTGAAAAGCACAAAACAGCACCGTACTCACGGTCATAGCGTGAGCGTCAGGACCTTTTGACATCCGCTTGAGTTTAAGAGCATCAGACGCAAGGGTAATGCTAGACATGGCATGATATGATAATGTCTTCCCTGAGTTGAAGGCTGCTTACAAGTTGAGGTCCGAAAGGTATGCCAGAATACACTGAGATGTGAATTAGACGATAATCAACTAGCCATAGGCAACACTCCACCTTCTGGTAAGGTGCTCCATAATGTGACGCTTGACCTGTTCGGGCTTGCATCCAATACATGGATGTGAGCGTACCATTCTCGTCGGTCAATCCAGCCCTTCTAACTGAAATTGGACCATTCTCCCTTTCCTGAAGGCAAGGTGAGCTGTATTGTGGACTGAGCCGGTTGGCAGACATTACAAGTGCATGAGACAAGAATAAGTCCCGAACCTTCGGAGGAAGGTCCTCCGTCGTAGCTCGGCGTTTGAACAATACCTCATCAAGCTCGCACTCCTCCAGTGGGGGCACCTCGGGCATGGGCCATTGATGTGTAGGCTGCCATGGTTCCGGCTTGTGGAAGGAACACATTAGCTGAAATATCACCTTTCCATTCTGAACTGCTTTAACGCTTCGGGTAGTATATGACCGGCCTTCCCGAAGTCGCTCGACGAAATATATGATAGGAATGGCGGGGGATGCGCTTAAAAGAAAGTAACACTAAATGCAATTGAGTATTGTCGCTCAAGAAGTTGCACACACAGCGCACATGCAAAGACTAGTGGATAACAGCGTTCCGTTAACTTTCAGCACCGGACGAGAAGAAGTATGCTCTTACATGCAACCCGAACATGGGATCGACGCAATTGGTGGCGGCGACTATTGCTTGTGAGATGACCTGCCCTCCGAAAACGCCTCGAGCCCTCGTGGGTTTGTATAAAGTCTTCGACCGAAAGAGGTTTACTTCCATCTGCTCAAGCTCCAAAGAAGTGGAAATCTTGGAGCTTTCAGCTTGGTTTGTGTCATCCATAGTGAATGCCTGGGCTGCAGATCAACTTATTCGTGTAGCTTGAGAGGAAAAGCCTGGCTAGCGGCAGTCATCGACGGGTAAACGGTACTTAAAACATGATAGCCGGAAAAATCACGGGAACAAGGAACCGTCTTTTTCAAATATCCACTAATCGAAGCTCGGGCAAGTCTTATGCGTGTCTGTGCAGCTTCAATGTAGTATCGGTTGAGTGCATGAACAATGGTTACAATAGGACTGTGCAAAGACCCCCCCTGAGTCACGTACTGACAAATTCCTATTTCCAGGGTGTTTTAAAGCATCAAAAGACCTCAACGTCAATGGTAAACCCACATTCATGGCAAACTTGCCGGCCCATGCCATCCCCAAGGTCTTCCGTTATTCCGAAAACATGTTTGTGTTCCTGGTCTTTTCGTCTTTGCCACACACCTTCTCTAGTCCTTCTGCGCAAGTCTCGAAGTCCTTCTTCAAACTTCTTATTCTTCTTTTTCTTCTTCTCCTCCGTTCGACGCTCCCATTCAGTATCTAGAGCCTCTGGTGATCCCCATTTCTTCCACGCAAAATCTTCAACTTGACACCGCAAGAAGAGCATCATATTCGCAAACGTTGATTTATGAGGATTGGCTTTGAGTAAATGGGGTAGCAGCTCTCGATCCCGAAGCTCGGCTGGACCTATCAGTATATGCACAGTGACCACGCCAACAAACAGCTCACGGTCTGTTAAGAGGTAATCCTGATTGCCTGTTAGCAAGGACAAAGACCTGAGAAAAGTAAAGTCTTACTTCTTTGCATTCAGTCTTTGTCAACAGACCGTATTTCTCTGGGTATTCATCCTTGCATTTGTTACATACCAGGCATCCAAATATCTTCTTATATGTGTAATCGATGTCGATAGACTGGCATTCTCTACACTTTGGATTCAGGCTCGGATCCAAGTACATGGCTGCGATATCACTATCATTAGGACTTCAAGAAAGAGGAAGCAGTGAGGCTTACGCGGTTCCAAGTTCTGTTTGGCTCGTTGCCTTTCTCGTTCCCGCTCCTTCACCCTTGAATCTTCGTCAACCTCCTTCCCATCTTCAACCAAAAATCCACCTTTCGAATTGACCATTTTGGATAGGTCATACTCAAAGTACTTGCCGAGGCGTGAATCACGCTTCAATGGCTTAGGAGCTGTCGGCGAAGTAGACAAAGCTGGGACCACTTCGAGAGGGCGTTTCTCGTTCGCATTTAGCGTAGATGACGAGCCTGCCTCCTGTTCTCGTTGTCTCTGCCTTGCTTTTGCTATGGTAGAATTGCGTTAGCTGAAACATGAATAGGAACACGGGCCCCCTCGCGTGACACCACCGGCATGTACCTTTGAGGCGGTTCAGCTCAATGCGCTTGATTTGGTCCGGTGTGAGAAGCGACTTCTCGGCAGTTGAAGGAAGAGGAGCATTCCGTACGTCCATTCTAGTTGATCGCTAGCTCTAAGTATTAAGAAAGGTCCGAAATGTGTTTCCTTGCATGGTGACAAAGGCTACTTTATGGATTAGGAAGTCGGATGTTTTTGCCACACACGAAACTGGCAGAACCGCTGGACCTGGCAATGGCTGGCGTACGTCGCACACATTGTCTGCGAACTCTTTCCCGGTGTTCGATTAATATATCGGTAGCATAAGGACAGCAATGACAGCAAGCAAGATATGAAGTGGTGAGATGAAACAAGTCATCAACTTTCTACACTTGTTCCCTTGGTGTCGTCAACAACCACGGCCCCATTCATTTTTGGCGACTTATCACCCGGGAGATGATCTGTCGTGCCATTAGCAGCGGCTGGTTCGATAGGTGTAGGCCCGCTTTCTGTAGTCGTCGGAGTATCGACTTCCATCGGCAAATGCCCGCTTAATACTGGGCGAACCATTGTGGTGTGTCCACTTGGACCAGCACCATGGGTCGAGCCTGCGGCACCCGAACTCAAGATGCCCACACCGATACCAAACCTCCTTCCCCCGGCGATGTCCGCCTCGCTTGAGCGGCTTCTCGGTTCGCTGTCACGATCCCGATGCAGAGCATGATCTCTACGCCCCCCCTCTCCCTCATCATCCGAGTCAGACAGTTCTCCATCCCCTTGAATGCGAGAGTCCAATAGTCGTCGGTGCCTCCTGGCTTCAGGAGGAATCAAGTCTTCGTCCTGATTAGGGTCATCCATGTCATTGTCTATCGGCATTTTTGGGATATCTGGCAGTTTGATGAACATTCCAACGCCCTGCGCATGGTTTCGAAATCCATACCTGACATCTGAATACTGGGGGGCCCTCCCAAATGTCGCAGGTTGTCGAGTACGATATTCTTGACACGTTCCAAGTACTCCGGTGTATTCATATCCTCCGTATTTGATGACCTCACGTCTAGTTCGTAGTCAGGTCCAAAATATTCGTAGTATTCATTCACGGGTATGTCTAGATCATGTGAGTACAAGGCAAGATAACTGCACTGAAGGCCAACCTGGTGCCAGTTCAACGCCAGCTGCGAGACCTGTTTCATATGCCCATGCCCGACTGACATTGCGCATCGTGTACCCTCCACCTCCAAGCAGTAGCAGAGGCTTGTTGAAGGACTTCACAAATTTGACACAATTAGCATGCCCTGGACAAAAGTTCAGATAAGTCAAGGGTAACATCTTTGGTCATACCTCGCATAGATAAGTTCAGGCAGCCGAGTTTATCGCCCGACAATGAGTCTGTTCCACACTGAAGGACGATAGCCGACGGGTCATACGATTCCATGACTTCACGGATCACCTGTATTGAAAGCTTGTAGACGCCAGCTGGAAAAGAAAACTTCACTCACAGGTTCGAACACCGATTTATAGTTTTCGTCTGAGATTCCGTCACGCAATGGAAAGTTCAACGAGTAATATTTTCCTTTGCCTATTCCTATGTCCTGATAGGTGTCAACATCCTTCTAACAACAGGACGAGATCGGGACACATACCCGCAATTCACCAGTTCCTGGAAAGTACTCGCCATATTTGTGGAAACTGACCGTCATGACCCGATCTGTAGTGTAAAACGCTTCCTCCACCCCATCGCCGTGGTGAACATCGATGTCAATGTACAGGACTCTGGTATGATATCTGGTGGGTTTCGATCGTCAGGACTATGTCATAGTTAAACTTCTCTGTTGAAAAAGCCCACCGGAGCAACTCAAGAATGCCCAGCACGATATCTGTAACATGTTGTTAGCGTAGAAACAGCTGTTGCAGAAAGAATCTGTGTGACCATTGACGTAACAAAAGCCGCTTGCTTCACTTTTCTTCGCGTGATGAAGGCCGCCGGCCCAGTTTACAGCTATATCGCATTTGTCTCGACTGAGGCGGGCAGCACCCTCTGTAGGACGCGTGAGCGTTGATTTATCATACCTCGTAAGACAGGAATACCCATGGAGCCCCCTGCTGAAATAGAACAGTAGTCGAACAGCCCATCGAAAACGGGACAGTCATCACCGACGTTGTCTACAACAGAAAGCCAATAGAGTTAGACGACCCGAGAAGATACGAGGTGAAATCACTTGCATTTATGTTGTTCTTTTATGTACGAATTCATGTTGCTGGGGGTGATGCGACTGAGGAACTCGACATATTCGTCAGAGTGAAATTGTGTCATTTCGCGTTTTGTTGCAGGTTTAGCACGCTGCAGAAAAGTAGAATTTGGGTCAAGGAAACGTCTATGCATTCGCAGGTGCACTCACGAATATCTCCATTTTCTTGTATAGGCCATAGTTCATGACCAAGGAATGACACATTCGTATACGAGTTGGTTTCATCCTGTTCAGGGCAGATAGTCATGTCACAACCCTCAGTCTGACAGACAATCATAACTCACGGATGCCCGGGACCATAGTGGAAACCGCCGATATCCGAGTCGAAGAAGTAACACTGACGAGAAGGTAAGCATGATCAAATCGAAGGATTTCCGACCGCAAATAAAACGACGTACCACTCTCTTCTTCTGACTTTCGCCATCAAGGGGTACCATGTTTTCCGGCATGTCTGTGGAATGAGTAGTGACTGTCGTCAGTCTTTACCCGCCGAGCAGCCTTCAGTTAATTTATGTAACGATAAAAGTTGTGCACACTGTGCGCACGTGATTCGGCAACGGTTTTGGATTCAACAACGCGCGGTATGAGGTACTATGATTACTAGTACTATAGAGTAGGAGATATGCTATACGACACACTCAAACATCAGATTTTTGCCTTTCCCAGCAGGGCTTCACTACCCTTGTAGACAAGAGTGGACGGGGCGAAACCAAAATCATCGTGAAGCTTGATGTCCTACACAAGGACTTAATGAACCGCCCATTCGCAGACAAAAACTCACTGACAAGCTCTCCGGCTATGACCCGGACCTGCAAATTTGAGCATATAAGCACCTCGGTTGCATCATGAAATACTCAGACGTACCATGGACCAATGATGAACTGCATGCAATCCTGCAAACCAAAGCTGGATGAAAACAGGGGTGAGAAGATCATCCATTGCCGTTCTCAATTCTTACCTCTCGGCCGAATGTTGTCTCAAAGGTTTGCATGAAAGGCGTGACAGCGTTCAAGGTTAGTGGAAGGTCGAGGTTCGCCGTGGGTACTACTTGCTCGACACGGGAGATAGCTTGCTTGAGGGCCTCTCGAGCGTCTGAGAGACTGTTCTCCATTGGTGTGTTACGACTGCGGGTGTCATATGAAAAGATATGTGGGGCTGGCCCTGAGACGCATTCGATGAGGAGAATGAAGTGATCTCGTGCATGACGCAAATGTTTTCCTACGGGAGTCTCTCAGTAAATATGGTCGAGTTTGTATGAAGTGTAGTATCACCAATAGTTGAGCCTGGAAGGAATTTGGATTGAGCAGTAAGTTGGTGGTCAGACGTCAGGATATTCTCGACAAGATCAAGGGCCTGTTGAAGAACAGTAGTGGACACAAATTGGAGCTGAGTGAGAGGAGAGAGGGTGGCAACATCACTACCGTTGGGATGAGACTCTGCTTGAACCATGGTGGAAACTGACATGAAAGAAGGCCCGTCATGAAATTGGGAAAACGAAATTTAACTGTCCATCAGCATCTGCAATGAGGCTGGCCCCGAGGACAACTCATGACCGAGGATAAAACATAGATAGAAGATGTAATACTAAGGTAATGATAGCTAGCCTAATAGGCCATGTTCCTTTTGCCAAATTTCGAACAACCCACGGTACAAAGATAGGTTGTCCGAACTCAAGGCGAGGTCACGATGTTCTTTCTGCCAGAGCTACTCCAAGCTATAGCAGGATCAGAGACTGGAAGATTCTTGTGATGAAAAAGTCCACCGTCGTCGTCACTCTGGCTGAAGAACACAAACATGTGTTTCGTTGCCTTTTCATCCCAGGTCCGCTGATATAAGCAGGCGTGCCCCCGCTTTTCCCGAAGCTGTGAATTATCACAATTCAATCACATCTCTTCCTCAATGCTTGCCTCCTTCAGAACAACGGGCTCCTTAGCTCGAGTAAGTGACCTTTCATTCATGATTTTTTTTGCATCTGATTGGTGTCATCATAGCGAGCAGCATTTGCCGGTCAAAGGCGTTTCCTGTCTATTCACGAATACCAGTCGGTCAACCTACTTAACTCGGTGAGATTGTTCGGAATCCGTCACCATTTTCATAGCGTGACGACTACAACTTTAATCCCTAGTATGGTATACCAACACCAAAGAGCATTGTTGCAAAGTCTCCCGAAGAGGCCTACAACGTTGCTCAGAATTTTGGTGAGCTTTTGGAATCTTCATCGTGACGTGTATTCGTTTCGCTAAGGCTCGCAATTTTAGGCACAGATAAACTCGTCATCAAGGCACAAGTACTTGCCGGTGGCCGAGGCAAAGGAAAATTCGATAATGGCTTCCAGGGTGGTGTGCATACCGTCGACAAGTACGTAACAACTTCTGGAAAAGCCCTCGCAACTCACCTGGTTCACAGTCCACAGCAAGCATTGGAATATGCTAGTAAGATGATTGGTTCAAAACTCATCACGAAGCAAACTGGTGCTGGTGGTAGAATCTGCAATGCTGTTTGTACATTCTTCACCAGCTGTTTCCCGTCTCTGATTACAGGACAGGTTATGCTTGCTGAGCGTCGTGATCCCTCCCACGAATACTATGTTGCTGTACTTAACGACCGTGTTACCCAAGGCGTTGTTCTTGTCGCGTCTAACCAGGGAGGCATGAATATTGAGGAAGTTGCTGCGACTAACCCTGCTGCTATCATTACGACTCCCATTGACTTCGAGAAGGGTTTGAGCAAGGCCACCGCCCTTGAACTTGCCATAACTCTTGGGATCAAGGAAGGTGGTCAGGAGGAAGCGGCAAACATTTTCCTCAATCTGTACAAGATATTCAAGGACAAGGATGCCACTCAAATCGAAATCAACCCTATGTCAGAGACTGTTGATGGCCATGTACTTTGGTGAGCGGAAATCTCACATCCTACGTCGTCCCCCTCAACCCTCAATTTGTATCAGCATGGACGCTAAATTCGGTTTCGATGACAACGCCGAGTTCCGCCATAAGGATATATTTGCGCTCCGCGATATCTCGCAGGAGGAGCCATCGGAGGTTGAAGCTCAGAAGGCCGGTCTGAACTTCATTAAGCTCGATGGCAGCATTGGTTGTTTAGTCAACGGTGCGGGATTGGCCATGGCCACCATGGACGTTCTGGCTCTACATGGCGGTAATCCCGCCAACTTCTTGGATGTCGGGGGGTACGTAGAACCTTATGTTGCTGGGCTCTATGCCTGACTACATCTTCAGAGGTGCCACTCCCGAGACAGTCAAAAAAGCCTTCGAGATTCTTCTCTCTGACCCTAAGGTCAAGAGTATCTTTATCAACATCTTTGGAGGTATCATGCGCTGTGATTACATTGCCGAGGGTGTCATCAAAGCAACCAAAGAGCTCGGTCTCACCATTCCATTGGTTGTCAGACTAAAGGGGACGATGGAAGCGGAAGCAAAGGCGTAGGTTTTCTTTCTGGGCTGTTGCAAGCCCCAGTCTGACCTTTTGATCTTATAGGATGATCAAGGAGTCCGGTCTGAAGATAGTCGCATTGGACAGCCTTGACGAAGCTGCAGAGACTGCTGTGCAGCTGGCAGTTTAGAGTCCCGTATGATATACTTAGATTACTCACCTTGCTTATAAGTTATCGTGATCAGCTTCGGGCCTCATCCATCCTTGTACATTGCAAGTAGATATGCATTGAGAGGATGGTAAAATAACGAAACAATATTTAATAACATGTCAGAGAAACATCAATATATCGTCGGGTAGGCATGACATGTATATCACCACGATGGTCGTCCGTATGGTAGAGGTTGCGCAGGACCGTACATAGTAGCGTGCGAAGACTGAGGAGCAGAGTGTGATTGCTGCATCGGGGACATCCCAGGCATACCATCAGGACGCCCTTGTCCACGGCCAGTAACGGTCATGTAGGGTTGTGGGCCATGAGACATCATAGGAAGCGCATGCATCATCACAGGACTCCCAGCATACATTGAATGATTTGAATGCGAAGGAGTCGCTGGATGCAACACAGGACTCATCATATTACGAGGACGGGGTTGAGCAGCTCCGTTCATTTGTGGTGACTGCGGGCCATGTGAAATAGGCGGAGGCCCATACATCGACGGAACCCCATTTGGTGAGGGATATGCCATCAGCTGCGTGGGGTATGGCGAAGCTACTGGCCTCACTGCACCAGAGTGGCTTTGGGTTGGTGGGAGAGGCACCCATATCGGTTGGCCGCCACTAAACATGGGTGAATGCCCATTGACAGCTACACGCGGTGCAGGACTTGGTGGTGGATACACGAGTGGTGTGGGACTAGGTGTGTGGCCCATCATCGGCGAGTAGGGATAAGGGGGCCGAATGCTCATGCTTGGTGGGTGGACAGGACCATACGTATAACTGGAAGGACGGCTGATGGGTCCGGCTACAGATGAAGACGGCAACGTACTACTGCTCCTCGTAGAGGCATTTGATGAAGTGGGTACTTGCTGGAATGCGCGAGTGACATCATGAAGCGACATCTTGGATGGAACGTTTGCTGCTGAAGTAGGAGGAGGAGTTTCGCCATCTTCAGATTTGACATCTTGTAATGTGAACGGTAGAGCAGTGAGATCATCTGCAATACCCTCGAGGGAGTTTACTGCATGAACTAGAGCCTTGTCAGAGGGCTGCGACCATACAGCTTTTAAATGCTCAGGATCCGGGGCTCTCGCCGGAGATTCTTTTGCAGATGAAAAGCTCAGAGGAGATTTTGTCCATGGTGTGCTGTATGACGCAGATCCAGGGGTGATGAGATTTCTGTCAACCTACATGCCCGTGAGCCACGAAAGAAGATGCATAAAAATACAACGGAACACCAACCGATTCATCTGAGCTCTTAGAATCTAGCTGCGTCGAGACAACAAGTCTTGGGGAGCTCGTGTCTTTTCCGAGACTATTCACAACGCGACTGATTGTAACCGTATCCATAGGATGGAAGCTTTTGTCAGGCGAGTCTACAGCCGAAGAGAACAGAGCGCTTGGCGGATCACTTTGTGGAGATGACGGTATCTCGTCCAACTCACTGAAGACGGTGAAGGACACCGAGTTCTTCTTCAACTCTTGACCAACTGTATCGGATGGGATCTCGCGATAAAATGCAACCGCGGAGCCCACTGGCATCTTTGGTTGAGCTCTAATACGTTGTGCAACGGCTTCTGCTTTGTTGATGATGCATGGCAATACACTTTGGGCAGCGAGGGCAATTTCTGGTGGGTCGGGAGGAGGCGAGCAACTGATTGTGTCCAGAGAACCTGCATTGGCGCCATCTGCGCTGACTTCCGGAATAGATGGACAGACAGCAACCCTCCTCCAGGACAGAAGGTCATCGACCTTCGACCGCCCAAATGATGAACCTGGCTTTGTTGATCCAGCAGGAAGATTGACCTTGGGTCCTAACGGAATTGCGGAAGAAGACGAACGGTTATGCCGTGCTTGAGGGAGGAGTACGCGAAACCTGGGTTTACCCCTGGGAGGTGGATAGCTCTTGAAGAGCACATCATTCAAGGAAAAGTCTTTCCTTATCATGCCTTCAACTGGTGGATCCCATGACATTATATCCCATCGAATCTGCAACCGCGCATTCTTCAAAGCATGATATTGTCGTTTAGGAATAGGCTCCAAAGGACGTGATTGGCTGGGGAGGCGGACCACAACAGCTAATCGAGGCGAACGTGGTGGTTCGCAGCCAGTGACATCGAAAACTTCGTGTTCCTCCCCAAATTCGACGCGACGCGGTCTCAGTGCAGGAGGAAGCCATTTAGGCCCACCTAAATAACCTCGACCGTTAGCATTGCTCTGCGGTTGAGTGACATCTGGTTCGGGTGGTGCATCCGCAGTCTCCTTGCTGGTCTGTTTTGCAAATTCCGTCTCTTTCATGTCATGCAAAACTCCCTTGATGCGCGAAATCACATCATCGAGAGCAGACATTGGCGCCTCGCGGTAAGTCGGGCGAGTTAGGCGTTGTGGAGATGTAGGCAACGTCGTGTAGTTAGACGTATATGTGGTTGAGTTATCCGCAACAGAGGAACTCTTCGATGGCGGTATATGCGCCACTATCTCGCGTAGCGGTTCTGGACTCGCAAGGCTCACTGGGGCATCCTGCAATTGTTTATCCCCAGTCTCCTTTGCAACTTCTTGGTTGGTCGACGAGGATGGTGTTAGAACTTGGCGAACAAGCTCAATGGGGGCTTTGCGACGCCACAGATTTGGAGACTCCGGACGAGGGGGAAGTGTCTGAGGCTGAAAATCTTCAAAGAAGTCACTTGCAACAGGCCGAGGTGGGTGGGACGGTCGTTCAATGCCTTTGTGTTGTGCATCGGTTTGCGGGACCGTTGGGGCACCGACTAATTTACCCATATCAGAGAAGTCCACCACCTCGAGATCCTCATCTGCGGAAACGGAAATAAACTCTTCGACTCCCTGAAGCAGTGGCGCAGGTGCACGGGGTGGTATAGGTGTCTCTCGAGACGCTGGCGGCGACAATGGAGGTGGAGCTTTACTTCGCCAAGAATCTGTTTTTGAGGAATCGTGCGATTGCTCTGCATTAGAGGGCACAATCAACCTCGAAATCAGCGGCGATCTGGTAGATGCTCTCAAAGATGGAGGTCGCCCTATCGACTTGATAGATGCTGGACGTTGTGCCATGGCATCGAGCTGCAGGACTTGCTGGGAAGGAGATTTGACTGCTTCCGCAACCTCCTGTATCAGTTTTACGGCTTCCGCTTCCTGCAGATCAAATGAGCCACGTGAAATGACAACCACGTCACAGAATACACACTTGAGCGTTCTTCTTGTCCTCATCTGCCTTGAATTTCTCCTCCAATGCAGCTGCCTTCTGTCGAGCACGTTCTTTCTCTTTCTCCCGCTCCTCTTCTTCCACCTGTCGTCGCTGCTTTGCGCGCTCAGCCGAGATATGCATGGCGGTTTTGTGAGCGTCTTCGATACTCAGCATAGGAGCCACGAATGAGGCAGGGGTTTCGGATGTGACAGAGATAGTGGACAACAAGGGTGATTGAGCAACGACGCCACTCCCATGAGTCGTAGTAAGCGAATCGAGATCTTGTTGAGAAGCAGACAGAGGTTGATGCGGATCTCTCGAAAAAAGCCTTTCAGGGGGGCCAGTCGAAATATGTGGTGGAAGCTGGCGAATGGCATCACGCTTCGATGACAACGGCAATGGCGGAGGCCCCATGTTCGACAAGCGACGACCTCTGCTATCAAGCATAACTTCGTGTTTCTCAACAGGAGATACGGATGGAAGCCCAGTGCCCCAACCTGGCGGCCCATTCATTGAGGGGGAGGGCAAACCATCACGGGTCCTATCAAAAGGAGGATGGGGACCGGGACCATTTCTCAATGTACGAGATGAGCGCTCATAACCACCTGCAGGTTTTTGGAGCAATTGCACTGGTTGTACAGGCGAACGCAAGGGTCCATCTCGTCCATTGCGCATGTCCATTGGAGGCGGAATATGCTCTACATGGGAGCCTCTCCTGGATACTGGATCCCCAGGGAAATGACGGGTGTGTGGATGAGAACTGTATGGCTCGAGTCTGTTTGAGCGTTCATTGAAGAGGACCCTTGAACCTTCTGAAGGCGAGTAGCTAGGATGCGAAGATACAGGGGACATTGACGGATGTCGAGGAGCACGTGGTAGATCCTTCTGCGCAAAAGATGGAGAGGGCTTCGATCGTGGCCATCTCCGGTCAAAGTCGTCTGCAAAACGATCTTCTTTGCTAACTTGGGTTTTGCTGCCGTCGGCAATCTCTGGGTGGGACTCGAGAGAATCTGTAGCTAGGTCAGGTGATGGTGCATTTTGTGCACCAGCTTCAGCTGGTGATATCTTGTACTGTCTTCCGTCGCCAAATTCAATGACTCCGTCAAGAAAATGGTCGTCATCTTCTTCCATCTGGAATACGTGAGAAAAATGTATAGGAAGAGTGAATTGAAGCGGACCTCGTCCCAGTGGTGGGTGTTTGGATCAAGGTGAACACCTCGGAATGCATCAGCTTCTTCTAGCGTCACAGTTTTTGAATGGGGAGCATCAGAGGGTTTCTGAGATTCAGTGACTTTGGGTGATGGTCGGCCTAAAGAAGGCAGATCAATTCGCGAACTACATGTACAAAATTTGCAACGTACCATGAGCAACTTCGGCAGCAGTAGGAAAGTCTGAGGGACCCGCACTGTCCAGGAACAGGACTGGTGCCACGACTTTCGGATGTCCCCAAGCTGGTTTGGACGCAGTATCCTTCTTAGCCGCGGCGGATGAAGTCGATGCGATAGCTCGTGGTTGTGGTTGAATGACTTTTCCAGCGACGGGGAGCTGCGGGGCAGCTGGGACGGGAACGGGCGCTGGTGCAGCGGCATGCGGAAGGGGTTGCGGAAGGGGTCCATTGGATGAAGTAGATGGTGTTGAAGAGACAGGAGGTGTCGCGGATGATGGACGCGACCAACCTGGACCAGTTGTTGTTGATAAAACAGGCGCTGCTGTGAGCTTGGTGGTCACGAGCCGCGAATGGGAGCTTATTGGTGGAGCGACAGGTCGAACCGCTATAGAACGTTAAATTGACTTAGTTGTTATTGAAATACAACATTGGACTTACGAGCTGGACTGCCAGACTTGACGACAGGTACGTGGTTCGACGACGTGGTAGCAGACCCTGAGGAGGACGAGTTCTTTTGTAGAAACTTCTTGTTTATATCAGAAGTAAATTTCTTTGGATGTGGGGCAGCATATGATGAATCTGGAGGAAGAGGCAGTTGAATGCGAAAGTGAGCTGATGAGTCCGTAGGTGAGATCAATGGAGGTGAACTTGAAGTCTTGAGAGGACAAGCTGCGACTACAGAATGTTCTTCAGAGACATTGGATGAACTCAACAACACATTAACAGGTTCCTCTCCTGCATGATTTTCAGTTAGCCCCGTGTCTGAGTTGTCGATATTGGCCATATACGCGTCCCAAGACGCCGATAGTCAGTTTTCCTGTGCCTACAGAGATTATGGCAAGAGCCGAGAAGGAAATCAAGTAAAAATACACGACAATGAGCTTAAACGTTGAAAATGACACGGTTGACTTGTCGTTGACTTGCCTATAAGCTTGATAGTGTAGACAAACCAACCCTTGGTTGTCGTCGACGAGCAGAAATCAAACGAGGCAGAGTGCAACGTTGAGCGGCGGTTAGCCTAATTCGGTTAAGTACTCTATCAAGCTACATGCTGCTGTTACATGCTAGCGAGCTCAGCCTCCTTTTTATTCAGTCGGTCAACTTCTGCATCAAGAGCTACGTTTGCCATCTCAATCTGAAGAATACTCGATATCAACTCTGTCCATTTGTTCTCCAACGATGTCAACTGGTGTCCAATTCGCGTCTTGAAGCAACGGTGAATACACCGCTCTCCTGATCAACACGAAACATACCTGAGAGTTCTTGCGTTCTCGGTTAACGTCTGTCGTGCGCTGCTTCAATTCCTCGAGCGCCGTTTCTGCCTGTTTGGCTGTCGCTTCTAACAAGTAATTTTGAATTCGCCAAGCATTGGGTCCATATGTCTGCAGCAAAGCAAGATTCGTGTGCCTTGGAGAGACCGTAAACTCAAAGTACTCGAAGGACAAATGAAAACTTACCGAATGCGCTGGTGCTCTAGTTGAGATTGAGCATTCTTCAACGCATTCTGCCACTCCTCATCGGTGCCTGGGGTAGACGTTGGTGCTGGAAGTTGATATCTTATGGTGTCTAAAGGTGTTAAAGGCTGATGGGCCTCAACACGCGCGAGCTCAGCAGCAAGCCCAGGTTGGTCCTACGCCATATCAGGTCTATGAACCATCGAACTGGTGGTTTGACATACCTTGAAGAGCTCTAACGGAGGGGGAACGCGAGGATGCAGAGTTTGCGGTGGTTTTGGTTCACGTGCTAGCTCGCGCTCGACCTTTTCCTTCAAGGTTGGATTCTGCTCGAGATCATTGTCGTAGTAAGGTAATGAGTCGAATATTTCTGTTCTATGAGCGTCGTCTTCGGAGAGTGAAGCCATAGTCTACTTGACGGCGTCGGTCACGATTCGGATCGGAGTGTGAATTTACCGTTGCACTAGCTCGTCTGAACCCGCTGAACAGCAGCCAGCAAACATGTCGTTCCGCACGGGTCTGCGGGTCACAAATCTGCTTAAAAGCTCATCGAAGAGACCAGCGCGGACGGTTGGCGCTTCTTTGACGCGAAAAATCCAGTCCTCGTCGTCGCCTAGAGGTATGTCATACCTGTCTGTCCTAATCACCGATGACTGTCTTGACAACTTTCTAGCCTCCGTATCGCCATTCACCGAGCCTACGTCTCCAAATCCTACAGCTACCAAGTATGCCGAGACAACCAAGTCATTACATACATACGGATCATACCTCATGCAATGTCTCCCCAAATTCATCCAGCAATTCTCCGTAGTCAAGGACGAGCTCACTCTGCACATCTCCCCGTCTGGCGTCATCCCAGTCTTGACTTTCCTTAGAGATCACTCGCAGTGTCAGTTTAAGAGCATCGTGGATATCACCGCCGTTGACTTCCCAGAACGAGAGAAACGCTTCGAGGTGGTCTACAACATGTTGAGCATCAAGCATGCGGGAAGGATTCGCGTCAAGACCTATGCTGATGAAGCGGACCCTGTACCCAGCAGTGTTTCTGTATTTAGTGGAGCAGACTGGTATGAACGGGAGACATGGGACATGTTTGGCGTCTTCTTCACTGGCCACCCTGACCTGTAAGACGCGTTCTATATCCCTATGGATCCTTGTATTGACCACATTTTCAGGCGTCGCATACTGACAGACTATGGTCAGTCTTCTCAAATGTGATAACTCGTTTTGTCATAGATTTTTGTGTAGGCTTCGAGGGTCATCCCCTCCGAAAGGACTTCCCCTTGTCGGTACGTAACTACCACCACAAGCTGCTAATCGCAGTCATTGAATTACCATTTTAGGGCTACAACGAGGTCCGCTACGACGAAGAGAGGAAACGCGTCGTTTACGAGCCTCTGCAATTGACGCAGGCTTTCCGGTCAGTCAAAAATCACATTCTCATCTCCGTGTTTTACTAACCACATAATATACAGCAACTTCGAGTCTCTGTCCCCCTGGGAACAAGTAGGGCAAGGGACAGAGCCCGTCAGGCCCGCAGAGCTCAGGCCTGTTCCTCCACCTCAACCCGAGCAGCCTCCAAAGAAGTAGATGTTACTACGTTATTGATTGATACACACATATAAACATTTCTATCATCTGAATGCAATCGTGGTGAGTCGTAAAGTAATACATGGCCAGGCGTGATGACAGCGTGTAAGTGGAGAAGCGCTTCAAGGGGAAGATCCAGATGGTACTTCTTGAGGCGTGGCGGGCTCGGCTGTCTTCTTGCCCCATCCCATCCGTGCGACGATGTAGTCCTGCCCAATCACTTCAATGCCCACCCGGAGAGATTCAGCTACAAGATCTTCCACCCAGTCGTAATCATCCCAGATCTGCAACCAACTACCAGGCACAGCCTGTGTCATAGTCGTGTGCACCAACTTATGCCCAGGATCCGACAGATGTAACAGGAACTGGATGTTAGACTGCTCAGGCGCTTCTGCAGACACCTCTGAAACATCAGCAGCCTGTTGAGGAAGGGTGAAGGAGGTGAGGAATGGCTGAATCCGGAGGTAGACAGAGGAATAGGTGACAGGATTCTGAACAGATGACTCCTTGAGTGATGATTTGGAATTGTTCTTCATAATTTCATCTAGATTCGCCTTCGCAGGAAGATCAATCTCACGTGCACATTTCTTGGCCTTGGACACTTACCTGCGCGAGCTTGAGAGCAGCATCGTAACCGTCCACTGAATTAAAATCCCGAGTTCCTGTTGCAGACTCCTTGGGTTTTGATTCGTCACCTCGGTTGATAATCAAATCACCACCCTCGACCTGCTCCATGACCTACGCACCAACATCAGCACGTTGGACACCCGTAATGTCCTGGTGCGTACCCTAGCGAGTGACCGGTAAACAAGCGATTCAACACCATCATATCCTTTCATATCATGACTGAGCCATACTTGAATGACTTCGTGCTCCGATATCGGAGGAGCAACCACATTCAGAATGTCTGTCAATGTAGACAGACCAACTCTCTTAAAATCTTGTCCTAGAGGGTACAAATTGATTAACTTTGAATCAACTAGTCCCACGCAAACAAACCAATTTTGTCGAGCTGCGCGGTCTTTGCATACTCGAGGACTCCCTCTCCCAATTTACTGATATGTTCATTCTTGGGAAGGTTCTTAACCTGCTCATCTACTACAGACCTTGCCTGCTGGTAAGCGGTATTTGCACTGGTCCATACGCTGCCCCATCCCCAACGACTTGAGGAAGCCGCCAGTGCAGGCTCAGCTTCAGCCTGGGCAACAGGAGTTGACGATGGTTCTGGCTTTGCTACTAGAGAAGAGGTTGAGGAAGATGGATGAGCACCGACTTTGACTCGTTCAGTGCTCTTCCTGAGTGATGGGGTTCCCGGGCGCGAAGCGTGTCGTTCTATGTGTGATGTCGTGGAGCGAGTTGGTTCCGAACTCTTCTGAGTTATCTCATCAATGAAGGCGAGAACATCCGCTGGGTCTCCTGCGCTGCCTGTACTAGCGGCGGGTCCGCGCGTCGTTGCTGCGACCGGATTAAGGGAGTCAAGATCATCGAGAAATTGAAGGGCCTCTTCCTGCTTTGACTTTGATTTGGAGGCCATCGTCGTAGTATGAATCAAGTCGGAAGGACCCCAGACTAAGAAGCGGAGTCTGCTAAGGCGCTTGCGTCGAATTCATCAAATCAACTTGTCCACATTCGTTCACTATCCCTTTGTATGGGTCGTAAGAAGAAAGTCGAGCAGGAGGTATACCACGTCGGTACGAGCTCAGCTCTTCATCGTTATCACTATTAACGCGCTTTCTGGTAGAGGTCATCACCAAAGCTCGTGTCAGCGACGAAGGCGACTGGGTAAGTACATATCATCACACTTCAACCAAAGATCTAACCACTCATTCAGGAATATTATGTCAAAGTGGGTTTTGGCTCTCGTTTCATTGCGTTCCCTAATGATTTGTAGTGGGCAGGCTATGACTCCGATGCAGACACGTCAGATCCATTTCCCTTTCATTGATCACGAGCTCATTCACCAATGCAATATGCAGCTGGGAGCCACAACAGAACGTGAAGCAGTGTGACCGGCTCCTGAACAGCTTTTGGAAACATGTTGGTACCGACGACGACGATTATTCTGTCGGATATGAGATTACGGCGAAGGACTATTGGATAAGTGAGAGTCGGCTGACCTTTCGCTTGGTGACTCAACTGACTTTTATAAAGAGCAAGAGAAGGAGTTCTTTGCGACGCAGTTCTCAGAAGATGGAAAGCGCAAAAGCGAAAAGAATACGAAGAAGCCACCTATCAAGCAGGTGAGTCCTCCCGATCATACTCATTATACTGTCTTACACATAGCACATAGGAGAAAGCGAAGGCTCCAGAGCAAAAGCGAGTCGAGAGCGATACTGATAACTCGGAAGTGTCCGATATCTCTCTTAAGCAGAAGTCTCCTGTCGCGAAGACGTCGGCCTCGCGAGGTAAAAAGCGTACCAAATCACTCGTTAGTTCAGATGTATGCCATCCTTTATTTATTATCGTGCTGCGAAGCTTAGACAACACTAGTCGGATTCCGGTTCATCGGAAGATCGCCCATTGAAACAGTGGCGGAAACAGACTAGCTCGAAGTCCCGGAGCACTACAGCAGACAAGGTTCCGTGATAGTTGTTTTTATTCCATTTTAATCTTATTGCTTTCTACAGGAACACTCCTCAGCAGCTCCGCCCCCCAAGGCATCCGCTGAGCAACCATCTCGTCCTCTTCCACCACCACCAAGGCCATCGATGGCTTCTACCGTACCACCCCCGAATGTACCTCGCCCACCCAAAATACAGCCCGTCCGAACTCACCAAGATCAAAGGTCCAACCCTCTTGTCAAGCCTATGGAAATTCCCTCGAAGGCGGTTCAATCTGGGAGTACTCTAACAACGAAGCAACGGATAGCGGCAGGATCAGGTTCTTCTGCAGCACCCAAGCCGAAGCCACTGCAGACAAATCCGAAACTGCTTACTAATTTTTCGTTCAAGAAGAAACCCTCTGAAGCAATGGAGCCTTCGTCCGCAACTAGTCTGTCCTTCAAAAAGAAGCCTTTCGAGAATGAGCCTTCCTCAGCGAGTGGCGTGCAACCGTCTGGTCCATCCAAAGAGCCTTCGTCCACGACTAGTTTATCTTTCAAGAAGAAGCCTTTCGAGAACGAGCCTTTATCGACGACTGATGTGCAATCGCCTGGTCCATCCACAACGGGTGTCGAGGCCGGTCCTTCCACTATAACGCCCGTTGGGACTGGCCCATCGTCAGCCACAAAGCAGACAATGGAGGAGCCCCCTTACATTGCTTCGCCCGTCTGGGAATACGATGCACCGATGTTCGAGGCAGCAGATGACAACCCACCTCCTTCCATGCCTCTGTAAGTGCGCAAGTGCATTATCAGATACATTTATTTGACGACCTTTTAGTATCCAGAACCAACTTGCGAAGCCAGTTCCCCCGAAGCGAGCCTCTGAAACTGCCGCAGACGACTTTCTCGGAAGTCTCAATATGCCAGGGTATGTACGCTGGTCCACTCACGTTCAATCATGCTCACGACATGCATGATAGTTTCGATAGCCCGTTGTGTGTTCTATTTCCTCGATTTCATGCATTAGGTACTCATGACAATATTCAGGGAGCCTCCAGTCAGCGATGACGCCCAGGAAGTTGATTCCTTCCGACCAAAGGCCTTGACATCGATGAAAGCTTCTGCGATGCCAAAGTTTGTGGTGCTCACTCCTGAATATGAAAAGTGTTTCTAATTTTTGAATAGGATTCCCAAAAAGTGGAAATGGGAGGGTGATCTATTTGTTGACTTTGCCAAGAACCAAGCGGAGAAAGTTTGTGAAGTGACGATCAAGGACGCGACTGATTCACGCGATAACGGTGCTCGCATGAGCTTCATGATGGCGCAAACCGATTCCATCCGCATCCAAAAACTATACAATGTTACGGATCTCACACCGGTGTTTCGCTCCTGTGGAGAAGCTCAGCAATTTGCCAAACTGGCAGCTTCGGACACCCAAGACAGTCAAGCACTACACGGACTGTTTCGTCGCATGTCACTTCAGCGACAGGTGAGTCTTAGTTTTCTGATGATTGTCTATGCTGACAGATGGCAAAGGTTGCTGTTCTCCCGCTGTCGTTGGATGGCGCAGAACTTGCACTGCTATTTATATTCAGTCCATCATTGGATGCCCTTTGTAGGTTTTTGCGCGTACCAGAGCATCTACGGCAGGTTTCGCAGAACACACATGTTTTGGTAGCCTTGTTGCCATGGATTATCTCGTCTGCAAAATACAGCAAAGGAACCACGCGTAACCCGGTCAGTGAAACTATACAGCAGCTACCGACCCCGAGCGGTCAACGTAAAAACGGCCGTCGTCGCATACTGAAAGAGGTTGCTGTGGCTATTGATCTGCTTTCATTTCCACACGAACTCTTGGATTTCATGAAGCTCCCGAACAGGAAATATTGTATCTGGTCCTTCCCGGCCGACGGAGCAGCCTTGAATGCTGGCTTTGAGACTCGACAACTTAAATACGTACTGGACAAGACTAAAGCTGTGTCAGTGAGCCTTGACGCAGAAGCTCGAGTAATATTCGTACATGTCGGGGCCCTCAAGACTTTTTACGAGCTTTCTGCGTTGGTCACTAAGCGCCGCGACACGCCTGAAGTTCGCTTTTTCACCTACGGCACACATGAATCTGTTCCATCCAGCAGGTGGGGCATGCGCGAGGTTTTTCCTTTGGGTGAGTACTTGCAAAGTAAGGTGATTAGTGTCACTGAGAATCTCCAAAGGCGGTATTGTCACCTTCACGCCTTTGGCTATCGCTGAAGATCCTGCTGGATGTCACGGTTTGATGCGTAACATCGCGCAGCATCCTCTCTGGGAATGTTACCTGATACCTTCGGTCGTGGGTTTGAGCCATGCCTTGGCGTGCGGCGAGGAGAAGCCAGTGCCAGAAATTTTGAGGTCAGTGTGATGCTGTTGTACTGTAATCTCCCGACTCAGGTGGTATCCACAGCATGGACTCGTGCATTCTTCTCATCCTGGACCTGGTACACGCAGGTAGCGTCGCTGTCATGAAATCGCCCACCAAACATGATGACGCCTGGATTGTCGACACCTTGGAGAAGCAAATGTTGGAAGTACAGGATATGCTGCGAGAGTGCATTCAAAGCTCGATCGAGCGTTTCGCTCACTGCAGCGAATCTGACATCCTGGTTGAAGCGGACTGGGAGATTTCTCAGGATCTCCGTAATATGGAGCTGCAGCCTACTTTCATGGACAATCACAGGCGGTTTGTGATTATCAGAGCTGCATCTGAGGAGACTCGCAGCCTCCCCAAAGGCGGATCGGGGGTATGTGATACGGTTTCTTGATCAGTGGCGTCTACTGACTTGACATGTAGCTCGAGTGGTGTTCGATATCAAAGTTCTCATTCCTGGATGATTTCTTCCCTGGACCGTAGATTTGTAGTCATTTAAATATGTATCCGTAGTAGTTCCTTTTTAGTGTGTCTTGTGCGAGTCTCGGTTTACATGTGATTGTACGGCCGGTCCGTAGGCGTTCCACCCAAGGTAAGTTCTTTGAGAATTCTCGTCAATGCCTCCAGCTGGCATACAATCATGTCCAGCATTACTCCCTGGCTGTCAGACCCCCGCTTGCACGACTACCTTGCCATTGTGAAAGGTGCACGCAATGGCTTCGTGTACGGAGTCAAAGTCAGATTTCCTCACGCGTTGATCATGGCCATTCTTTTTGGTCGAGGAGAGTACGTTTTTTCTTTGTACTTAGAGTCGAGTTCACTGCTGGACAACTGTCCTTCAGCTGGAAATCTCGCCTTCTTGTGATATACAAAGCGACCAAGCAGCACGCCTTCAACCTAGCAAAGTTCGTTTCACTCTACAAGACACTGTTACTGCTTCAACGAAAGGCCAACGGAGGGAAGCAGCGCAGCGCGGATACCTTTATTGCTGGTTTGTTGGGAGGATACGTGGTCTTCGGTGATAGATCAGCCGTGAACGAGCAGGTATTTCAAATGCATTCCTGCCCGTCGCTGGTGTCGACTTTCTGTTTAGATAGTCCTTTACGTGGTATCTCGAGTCATCGCTTCCTTCATGCCACGCGCTGGTACTCCGTATTCGAAAGCACCTGCAGGCGCGTCTGGATCTGTAGTGAGACCTATCCCACCAGACCCACGGTATTTCTCCGTCTTCGCGGCTCTATCATGGGGTGCTGTCATGTGGCTGTTCCAGCACCGTGGAGAGGCTATTCAACCTGGCATGTTCAACTCAATGACATACCTTTATCGTGACTCCGAAGTATGGACAGATCTCAGGACATTGTTGTGGCATAATACATAGAGGAGCAACATATTTTCACGGCGAGTGCAGATATCCTTTGCGCATGCGCGTACCATCTTACATGTGATCCAGATATTCTCCTGTTATTAGATTGCACCGGGCCAGTAATCCTGCGGCACGTAATCTACGGTCCTTGCAACTTTCTGACATTTATACTGCATTCATATAAGTCAGATCAGAATAGTTCCATGTGATAAGCTATTCCTTTCGGTCTTACCTGAAGCATTTCCACGGCTGCTGTCAAAGCCTTGCGACACAGGGGGCAAGACGAAAGCTGGCTAGCCTGTTCACCCATCTCCCCTGCTATATCAGTAGCTGTATTTCATCCGTCTTTAAGTGAGATTGAGATGCGCACACGATTTGCACACCTGCTTCGATTTGGGTGGCCAGGTACACCCGCTTCTGTTCCCAGAGCTGGGTGGCCCACTGCTTGTGCACAGGGCAAGTGCCGTATCCGTGCGGGAAAATGTCTTCATTCAGCAGGATATCTCGCAGTCTATATTTCCGGTATTCATGGAGCCTCAGAAGCTCGTGATATGCGGTGACAGTGGGAATAATTTGTATATCCTCTTTGGTGTATGATGATAATGGGGGATGGAGGAGGTGAGCGCTTGCTTCTGCCGCAATCTTCGGCAAGTTATGTGCTGTGGCATATGCATAAACGGGGAGCGGATTTGATGAGGCGTTGGCTTGCACGTGCAAGTGCAGTGAACAGATAATTGTTTCCGGGAGTCCATACTTATCAGCCAGATGAAGCATGAATGGAAGAACCGGGAACGGGATGACTGAGCCCGCGTCCAATTTGAAACGAGGTCTCGTCCCGTCTGAATTTTCCATCGGGGGAGGCTCGGGGGGTTGTTGGATGAGGCGGAACAAAGTCGCTAAAGCCCGCTCCGTTTCATCCAAGTCGAGAACTGCTTCCTGGGATCCATGCTCGTCGTTATCACCCACCAATTCAAAACCTTGGTCACAGCATGCAAACATATTCCCTTAAAGATATATCAACTCTGAGTAAACCATGATGCATGAGAGATGGACTTCGACATACGGAATACATCGCATGTTTCAATGGCATGGCGGCTCACTTGAAACTCTGTGCCATCAGGCAGTGAGCGCACGTGGAACTTTGTGTCGACTACCAGTGAGCCACTGGTATCAACATAGCTTCTAAAAATATTTTTGCTAAACATCAAGAATTAGTGAATGCTCTTCACCCTTGACTCACTTGAGTCTTATAGGGCAGCGCATATCAACATGCAACGTTGGTGCAATCGTGTTCGTTGACGTACCGAAAAGCGCATGAGATATTACCTTGCGGCGCACAGTGGGAATGTCTGACCACAGCAATTCCGTAGCCCAGGAACGAAATTCATCAAACCTGTGAGCCTGTACCAGAAGATTGCCAGTGCATTGCAAAATACATCGCGGACTAGATCGCGTAAGTCACAGCGTGAGGAGTGGGACGTGTGATATTGTAGCTAGAAGAAAACCATGATAGCCCGAAAGCGAGCGAGAAAAACAAAGCAGAATCGTGGAGGTATCATCAAACGGAGGTAAAGGGAGGATGAAATCTAAGTCGCCAATAACCCGAGAAGATGTCCTTCACATAACCACGCATTTGGGTTTCTTGTTACCGTCCTTTGGTGGCTTGTCGCTCTGTTGTTTTCCCCCTGATCCACCAGATTCCAATCGTTTCGTCTGCCGTAGGGCACGTACTAGGTTGGTGAAGAGAAGCTCGACATTATATGCTGTTCGTGCTGAGGTCTCCATGAATTCACAGCCAAATGTCCGGGCGAGAGCAATGCCCTCTTCACGTGAGACTTCACGCTCGTATGTCTTGTCGCACTTATTGCCCACCAGCATGAAGATAGGTTTTTGGCGCTTGACTTTGAGCATTGACTGTCTGAAAACGTCCAGCCGTTCAAATGTTGACCGAGATGCGATGGAGTAGACCAGAATAAACCCCTGGCCTTCCCTAAAGTTATGAGAGAGTGAGACATGTCTAAAACAAAAGAGTGTGGTGATTACATACCGAACCCATTGGTCACGCAGTGTGGCGTACTCCTCTACATGGACATTAGATGGGTGCCAAAGATGTAATGGTTACCACTCACCCTGCCCAGCAGTGTCGATGACTTCGACGAAGCACATCTTGTTATCCACGATTAACTGCTTCCTATAAGCATCTTCTATTGTCGGGTCGTAAGTCTGGGAGTGGGCATGAGTCAATTGATACAAGAGGGTGTACAAGAACACATACCTCTACATAACGTTATGCCAGGAATGATCGAGGTCATTGGACTGCAATAGAAAAGTTGAGACTAGTTGTGCTTACCAACAAAACAGTTGAGGGTGAACTATAAGAGAACATGAGGTGTGCGTGAGGAAGAATATTGTGGCGAGGACTAACCTGAACGGCCAACGCAGTTTTACCGACACCACCATCACCAAGCACAGCAACCCTCCAGCTATCCATAGCTGTAATTGATAGATTATGAATAATAGTTGTTTAGAAGCAAGCGAAGAAGGATTACCTTGAGTATGATCGAAAGAGATGGGACACGAGTTCTGCTGTCAGAAGTAAATTGCTGCAGGAAGAGAGGGTACAGGGGATGTGTGTACCTTGAGAAGCCGAAAATGGAGTTTGAAGCCGGAGAAAGTGAGTATATAGGGATACCTTAAGAGATGAGGTTGGAGCAACAGAGAAGGAGGAAGTCGTGCAGATCGTATATGGTCGTAAAGAAAGGCGCGGAAATGGCCTCGAGACTTAGAGAAAGGAGTATAAGGAAGCGGAGAGAAAGAAACGGCGTTGATGTCAAGCTTGGTTTACGCCTCCCTTCCAAGTATTTCAGTGCACTGCAAACCACCAGCCTTGGCCACCCCTCCATAAAATTACCTCAAAATACTTATCAAATTTGGTTATTTATTATTTATTTAGTACCAACTCATCACCGCCCGGCTGTCTCCATTATCGGACATCTCCGCTAGTTTTAACCCATAAAATGATCCTTATAAAGCAATGTTCTTAAATCGAATGTGCCACATAGATATTCCAATGGATGGTCAACCTAATTAATTGCCGTCAGACTCCCATTTTGGCCATACAATGAATTAGGCATTCCGCTCTCCTTCCTTATCATCGGTCGCACACTCCAGCCCACAAGAACTTGTCCTTTTGGGTCCTGAACATGATCCGTTTAATTTTGCTTCACTAGCCCAGTATCAAGTCCTTCGTGTCTGGATTAGTCGAACTGCGGTGGACGGTATGCATCAAGTCCTCAAAAACCTCTTGGAGATAACCCAATATACATCAGGGTGCATATCGACCTTCCGCCGCGGCTCCGAGTTCTCTCTCGTCCGGTCATCATCTGTCCTCCGGATGCAACTCTGGAGGGGTAAGTAGAATTCAAAACACTTGGTATGACACAGCGACCTCCAGTTTTAGTTAAATCATGGAGGTGAGATATATATCCTTGGGGCACTCCAGGATCAGCGCTCACCGATTTATAGGTTTTACTCTTTCACAGGAGAGCGCCCATCTGGGGCTATCTAGATTTGCTTGACTGAACTTGAGCCACAATATTCAGGGCCATCTTTGGACATTGCTCCCCCAAATGATCCAACTTGATCTGCGAGGCTCTTACCGTCAAGGAACGCCATCAGATAGCCATAAAACTGGGTGACCCCCTGTGACCTTCCCGCGACGATTAACAAACGATCGTCTTTTATTGCCACGTCGGTAGAAGTGACCTTTAACCGAACAGCCGAGCTGAATTTGGAAGGTACGCGCTCAATAAGCGCTCATCAAAACATCGTATTGTTCGTTAATCTGTTGAATCCAGATTGAAGGAGAGTTCTGTAGAACTGCGTTCACCGTAATGGGCCTTTTACCGGCATATAATTCTTGTAATCTACGTTGAAGCTCGCATCCACAGATGACGTTGAAATACTGGAACTCCTCGTGTGTTCTCGTTTTCGGTATAGAGTTCAGAGGCCGCCAATCCACGCGTCACGGCCTAGTTCACGGCTGTATTTATGCCGTCCTCTTAGGCTAAAGCTCTTACAAACCCTCATATCGCAAGTCATCATGGACTTTACGAGCAATGTCGATTCGCGCCACCGCCACGATGGGATGTTACGTATCAACATTCCATTATATCCCCGACGGCGCATTTGACGGGATGCAGGGCAAGCTGCATTCAAGCATATGTCTCTAAGTGTGGCTCAACCACGAGTGTACGGTAAGAGAACAATTACCATCATTGATGAACGCACCCCGTTT